>JAXIVJ010009534.1:5000-50658 GCA_036785665.1 Chirona hameri | reverse complement strand
CTGTCAGGGTGACGATCCGTCGCGCGCGGGAGCGTAGGGCGGAGAAGGCGCGACCTGGCCGAGCGTCCTCGCCCGCGCTCGCGCCGTGCTAGGAAATGAGCCGGTGCAGGCGGCGGTGGCGGCGGCTCACGGAGGTCAGCGGCAGCAGCTCAGTGGTGGTCAGCGGCAACAGCCGAGGCGGCCCTCCTCCGTCCGGCGCTGTTGGATGTGCGGTGACACCAATCACATGATAGCGGCATGCCCCCGAGGGTCGGGAAACGCCCCCGGAGCTACGTTAGCGCCAGCGCAGTCTCCCGGGCAGTAGAGCGCGCTCTCCCCGTGGTCAGCCTTCGTGTTAATGAGCGCGTGTGCCGTGCTCTGGTCGATACCGGCTGCACCGACACGCTCATTTACGAAGGCTGCTGTGAACAGTGGGTACCACGGTCAGTGACGATAACGACGGTCAACGGAGAACGCTCCGATGCAAAGGTGTTGCAAATGTTGCAGTTGACTGTGAGGGCAAGCGAGTGATGCTGGCAGCCCTGGTTGTTCCGGACCGTCCGTTGGGGATGGATCTCGTGCTCGGCATGTCGGGAATCACGGCCCTGGGCGGTGTCAGCCTGCGGACGCCAACGGATGTATCGTTCCGTGTGGCGGCAGGTATGACACGTGGACAGGGCGTGACTGTGACAGGTGTGACACGTGGTGAGGGCGTGACTGTGGATGCCGCAGACTTCACGGCAGAGTTTAGCCCAGACAGCGGTGAATGGACGGTCGCGTGGAAGTGGGCTGTAGGTGACGGCCCTGAGTGCTTGCACAACCACGTGGCTCAGTACACGGTGCCGTCTGCGGCGCGGCAGGAATTTGATGCCGAGATCAGTGAGTGGATCGCCAACGGTTGGCTGCGGGTGTATGATGAGTTCACGGACGGGCCGCCGCGTGGGCTGCTGCCGCTGATGGCAGTTCAGCAGCCGAATAAGGTGCGGCCGGTGCTGGACTACCGCGAGCTCAACGGGTACGTGACAGCTCATACTGCAGATGCAGACGTGTGCGCTGACCAGCTGCGCAGGTGGCGGCGGCACGGAAGTCGCGTGGCTGTCGTCGACCTGCGAAAAGCCTATCTCCAGCTCCGGCTGGAGCGGCGGCTGTGGCCGTATCAGACGGTCAAGGTCAGAGGACAGAGGTACTGTCTCACGCGCCTCGGGTTCGGTCTGAATGTGGCGCCGCTTGTGATGAAGGCAGTGGTGCGGGCTGTCCTTGAGCGAGACGAGCGGATGCAGCGTGGTGTTCTGCCGTATGTTGATGACCTACTGGTTGACGAGGATGTCGTGAGCGCAGAGGAGGTCGTGCAACACTTCGCGCAGTATGGCCTGGAGTGCAAGCCACCAGAGCGGGCAGCAGACGGTGCCAGGCTGCTCGGCCTGCGGGTCAGCGCCTGCGGCGGCGAGCTGCGCTGGCAGCGTGACTGCGAGATACCCGCGGCGCCTGCCAAGGTCACGCGGCGGGCGCTGTTCGCCTGGTGTGGTCGGCTCGTGGCGCACGTACCTGTGGCGGGATGGCTTCGACCAGCTGCTGCGTGGCTGAAGCGACGCGTCAACAAACTGACTGTGGGATGGGACGACAGCACGGAAGACCCGGCGCTGCAGGTGCAGATCCAGCATGTCGTGCAGCAGCTCCAGGAGTCGGATCCGGCGCGGGGTCCGTGGCGGCTGACAGGTGACCGGCTCATCGTCTGGACCGATGCCAGCTCCATCGCCAACGGCGTCATCCTGGTGGACCCGGGCGGCGGCACGGTGGAGGATGCAAGCTGGCTGCGGGCGGAGTCAAAAGCCGCCATGCATATCAACATGGCAGAGCTGGACGCGGCGCTCAGTGGCATCAACATGGCAGTCGCATGGGGAATCAAGGTCATCGACCTCCGTACTGACTCGGCCACGGTCCATCGGTGGATCGACGATGCTCTGAGCGGCCGCGCCCGACTGCGGACCAAAGCACACGGAGGACTGCTGATCCGCCGGCGCATCGACATCATCAAGCAGTTGGTGGAAGAGCTGCAACTCTCCATCACAATCGGACTGGTGCGGTCCGCAGACAACCCAGCGGACGTGCTCACCCGTGTCCCCAAGAGTTGGACTCAAGCCGAGAGGGATCTCAGCCAGCATGTGGCAGCTGCCGGTGACCGTGACCTGTCCGACGGTGACGACAGTGAGGACCTCGAGGCAGACCTGGCGCATGCCCGCCGCATCCACGAGACGACTGGGCACCAGGGAATTGCGCGCACTCTCTGGTACGTGCGGAGAGAGATCGGCCCGAAAGTGACTCGGACAATGGTACGCAATATCATCCGACAGTGCAATGCCTGCCAGTCGATCGATCCTGCGCCTGTCCGCTGGCAGCCGGGATCGCTTGACGTACCACTCACATGGGAGCGGCTGGCGATGGACGTCGTGAAATATGCCGGCCGCGGATACCTCTCGCTGATCGACTGCGGGCCGTCACGATACTGCATCTGGCGGGCCCTGCACCGCGCCGAGGCAGTGGAAATCGCGCAGAAACTAGAGGACATCTTCCTGGAACGAGGAGCACCCGCCGAGCTACTAACCGACAACGCCCGCGAGTTCCGTGGCCACCACATGGCAGCTCTGATGACGCGGTGGGGCATTACAATGCACTTCCGTGCTGTGCATGAGGCCAGCGGGAACGGCATCGTCGAGCGGAACCACCGTACCATCAAGGTGATGGCGGCGAGGCAGGGCAGCACGATCGCTGAGGCTGTCCACCGCTACAACATGACGCCCCGCGACGGGCGGGACGCTGCCACGGCTCCGGCGGCTGCAGTGTTCTGCAGGGCAGGTCGCGATCTGCCCATGGCCGAGCCGCTCAGCGTCGGCCGCCGGCCGCCACCCGCCCCCGACGAGGTGCGTGAGCGGGGCGAGCGTTTCAAGGTCGGTGACCTTGTCTGGGTTCGCTGCCGCGGTACACCAACTCGATGCACAGACGTGTCGCGCCGCGGTGCTGTGACGAGAGTCGTGTCCCCCCAGCAGGTGGAAGTGGACGGTGTGCCGTGGCATGTCCGCAGCGTGCGGCATCGCCAGGGCGCGGCTCCACCGACAGCTCAGTCAGTGGACACGGGCGGCAGTGACAGTGACAGTGATTCGGACATCGCACTAGGGTACGAGGGTACACCGATCATAAATCACGCGGCTGAGAGTGACGCTCGGGACGCAGCTGGAAACGATTCAGCGGTCGCCGAGCCGCCGGGGCCGTCGGGAGACAGTGCGGATGAGAGCACTACTGTCCGTCGGAGCACGCGCGCGCGTCAGCCGCCGGAGCAATTGTATGGTTTCAGCGTGCCTGTGGACATGATAGATGAAGTAGGAGACGGGTGAGAGTGGACAAATGTGTGGTACCTGTAACTGGCGTAAGTTCGTTGTGAGTTTGATTTAGGGTGTGTATGTGTGCCTCGTGTGTAAGTGGGTGTGTGCGTAGCGTTTGTGATTCTTGAAAATCAGGGGGATGTGTAGTAAATAGTTCAGTGTGTCATGATGTATGTGTGGCCGTGATGTATGTGTGGCCTCACACTGTCGTGTGAGGTCCAGTCGTCTGCGTCGCATGGGAACGGCAACAGGTGCCGTTCCCATGCATCACCTTAACTGCCCATGTTGGCGGCCCGTGACGGTCCTGGCCGCAGCCTCCCGTGACGGCTGCAGCTGTCCTGTTATAAGTCATATGTCGGGCGGGGGACGAAGTGAGATCGGAGGGAGCCGTGAGAGCCGGGGTCAGTCTGGTTTGTGGGGCGGCGCTGAACGGGCCCTGTCGTACTGTTTGGTTCCTGCCGGTGGTTGCATTGAAGGTGAAGAATACATCATTACAGGGACGCAGACGTCGGAGTTCTACACGCCGCCGCCGCTGCCGCTGAAGCCTCCGAGACCGACGCCGAGCCCACCTGAGGAGCTGTGGGGTCCCTCCGATGGAGCCGCCGCCGGAGGCGCCGCTGTCGCCGACGCGGCGCCTGTCGGTGACATCGCTCGCCTCGGCGCCGGAGAGGCCGGAGCCCCAGCTCCTGGAGGACGCGGGGGCAGCGCCGACGCCGCCGCCACCCGCACTCCCGTCGCCGGTTGTGGTGCGGGAGCGGACACCTCCGCCCCCCGCACTGCCCCGGACGACTCCGCTCGGGGAGGACCGCAGGAGCGGTCGCTCCCCTGAGCAGCCGCCGCCACCCCCAGCGCCGTCCAAGCCTGCAGTGACAAGGGTGCTGCAGTGACCCCCCCCCCGACACACCTCTGAGCACCGCCGCTGCCGCTGACGCCGCCGCCACCGCGGCCTGTGCCGCTGCTGCCGCCGTTGCCGCCGTTGCCGCCGCCGCCGCCGTCATTGCCGCCGCTGCCCCCGCGACCGATGTCGCGGCGGCTGTGGCTGCCCGCACCGTGGTCGCTGCCGCGGCCGCCGCCGCCGCGCGGTGAGTGCCCCCCCCTTGTGCCCCTCCCCGGGGAGCGCCCCGGACGACTCCCGGTTTTGGCGGCTGGCAACCGCCACCCCTTTCCGCCTGGCCCCGCCGCTGCCGCGGATCCGTCCCGTGATCCCTGCCTCCCCGGTCCCAGCCCACTGGTCCTTTCCCCGGCCGGCGCCAGTCAGACCCGACCGGCCTTGGCCAGTCCCCTGTTATTCCCTCCCCTACCCGGCCCTGCACCGGCTGCCGCCGGCGTGCCGCCTCCTGCCCGACGTGTCCCCTCCTCCCCCTCCGGTGTCCCGCCGCCAGCCTCCCTTCCACGGAGCAGGCGCGGCGGCCGCCGCTGGCGTCGAGCGGGGGCCTCTGACCGTGATGGCCTGCCGCCGACTGCCCTGGTCCCTGCCCCCTCGGGCGACCGACCTCCGCCGACCCTGGACGGACCACCCCGCAGTAGAGGCCCTCTCCTGCCAACCCCAGCTGGACCGACCCATCCCCTACCCCCAGCGACCACCGGCCCCTCCCACCCGGTTGGTACCGCTCCCCCAGCCGGCCACCTGCCTAGCGTGGACGTGCCCCTCCCCCCCTCGCCGTGGTGTCGGGCCCCGCGGCCGCCGTGGACGAGGCGGAGCCGAGCGACCCGCGGCCCCTGATCGAGGGGGCCCGCAGGGCCGCAGACCTCCCGCCGACCGCCGCTGACCCGCCCCCCACCCGCCCGCCCACCCCCACCCACCGTGGACGCGCCGCCCCTTCCTCGCCCTGGTGTTGGGCCCCGCGGCCGCCGTGGACGAGGCGGAGCCCGGCGACCCGCGGCCCCTGATCGAGGGGGCCTGCCGGGCCGCCGACCCCCCGCCGACCCGCCCCTCTCGCCCGCCCGCCCGCCGCCGCTGGCCGCCCCCGCCCGTGGTAGCCGCCGCGCGCGCGGAGGTCGCGACGGGACCACCCGCCCCGCCCAGCCCGCAGTGACAGTGTCCGGTCCTGCGTGGCCGCGAGTGCGGACAGAGTGCGAGCACCGTGGCGGGGAGGTGATCATTACCATCACCTTCATGTTACGGTGATGTGCTGGCACATGCCGTGTGACGTGTCCCCCCCCTCCCCGTGTGTTGTTGTTATGCTGTTTTTTGTTCTATCTGGGCACGCCCTGTCGAGCAGGTTGCTCCAGGGGTGCCCATGGCCCCAGTGAATGGTTGGCCCACAGTAGTGGGCCCCATACCGGCCATGCGTGGCCCTTTGCCCTCCTCCCCATTGTCATGTTTCTTTTTGTACACGCCTGTCTGCCCACACTGTCTGTTTTCTTGTTTTGTGTGTGGTGTCGCCTCCCGTCTGAGCCTGTGCTCCGGGAGTGCGCGACGCCACAGGGGTCTGCCCAGCTTGTGGCAGCAACCCCCATCTGCATGGATGGCCCACATAGTGGGCCCCATACTGGCCCTGCGCGGCCAATCGCTTTTCGACTATAATTATGTTTTGACCCTTTTTGCTTTCAGGCTGTTGTTTTTGAAACATGTACTTTTTTAAAATAAAAATCTGTTCTTATCAGCTTAATACTGCACTTTGTAGCCAATAGGTCAGGAAGCATCTTCTATATATATACGGCGCGGAATTTGGCACAACCTGTCAGAATCGCTTCTCATGTTACATATGATAGTTATTGGTTACATAGAGAGCTATTTCATACCACTGATGAGAAGTGGCAGCTACCTGTTCGTCTATCCGTTCGGATATTACTTGATGCTTGATAACTCTTCGCACTTTGCAGTCACAAACGCGAAATTTGGCATGTTAGTGGGGATGTAGGGTTACACTATCGTATATGAATGTTATTGCAGACTATTGCAGATTGTCTATACAATCTGCAATAGTCTGCAATTCTAAATATAATAATATGACGTGAATATCACAACTTGTCGGCGCCTCCCGGTGCCACTGAACTGGCTGCTTACTTGCGGGACACACTGACTTAGTGTTCATTTGTCATCGGGGTATTTTATAGATATTTAGAAGCTCTGTGGTGCGATATAAGGCAACATCTTTGCAAGTCAAAACTATACGCAGTTTATGACCAAACTTGCATCTCAGCCGAAGCACGCAGTTGTGGCGAACCCCGATCGTTGTCAGGACCGACATTTGCCCGTCCCGACCAGACATTGAAGGTATGCACTACATTCGACCGGGACTCCCTTAAATGGCTGCGCCGGCCCGGCTCGGCCAACATCGAATCTGTACACCATGTGACGTCAGGTCACATGTGACCTCAGCTCGCGCGTCGCCAGGGGCGATTCTGCGCGTCAGGCGCGGGCGGGAGTGTGCGGTAGTGCCGACACCGGGAGCGCTTGGCTTTGATGCAGCCGTGCAACCAACCAAACCATCTAATGGCTTTGCACTCTGAGACTATGTCGTGCAGATCATGACGAATCAGTAGACATGTTATTCGTCTGCATTTTCGCCATATCATACGCGATAGCCCTGGTCAAACGAAAGGGGTGCGAATTCGGAAAAAAATGACAATTTTAAAAACACGCTCAATTGATTTATGAAAAATTAACTTCTCTGGATTCCGCGTGAGCTCAGCTTTGGAATGGTGCATTTCTCGTAGTTTGACACCTCCGAACCCTTCCAACGAACACATTTAAACGGGACTTTCCACTCTGTTACCAGGGGTGGAAATGCGAATGAAATCACATCTTGGTTACCAAAGAAATCCGGGAGGAGACAAAATTCATAAGACCCTCACGCAGGGCGCTGGTTGATTGTTTCGTTTGCTGTTTGGGTTTTATTTTATGCTTGTTTCGCTTCAAGGGCGGATCCAGCATGTTCAGTTCAGTTCAGTTCGTGTCTGGCGGGAGGGGGGGGGGGGGGGTCAAATCCACAAAAGTCTCACACAATTTTGAAAACTCATCGGATTTCGATTGCTGGTGTATCGATAACTGATATAAAACAAACTTGCCTTAGTAAAAGTTGCATACATTGTATATTATTTCAAGGAATGTGTCAAAATTGTGCCAATTTTAGGTGGTGGGGGGGGGGGGGGAGCATCGTTCCCCCCTCTGTGGATCCGCCCATGTTTCGCTTGGTGAGTATTACCTCGCGTTAGTTTAAGTTACTCCCAGTCTGTACTAACCGCTGTGGCGGGAGCCGGCAGACGCCACTTCACGTGGACTTGTCACGTGACCCGCGCCGGCTCGGCCAATCGCGTACGTTTCCGGCCGCCGGTGGTGACCTCGGGGTCACCACCGGCCGCCGGTGGTGACCTCGGGGTCAGGTCGCGGTCGGCTCGGCCACTTGTCCGTTGGAGAGCTGATAGCCGGACGTTTGAGAGCTGCTTGCGTAGGTATGTACGTTATAGCACGGTGTGTTTGAATTTGAACTCCTGAGACTTATCAAATCGGCCATTGCTATTTATGCACAATCTACAGTTGCAACCAACCAAACCATCTAATGCCGACTATGCCGGTCATAAGATCGCTGGTGTTTTATTTGTACTTGACCTGTTCACTTATTTCATTACGTGCTTTGTGTTTTGTTTTTATTGTACGGCAGCATTGTCCCTTCTGTGTTTCAGAAAATGCCTAACCACGTACCTTCCGGCCCGCACCGCGGCCCACACCGCGGCGTCCCTCGGCGGGTCCCGGCGCCAGCGGCTGGCTCCGGTAGGCGTCGCGTGGTACTTGATGTGGTGTGTCTAGGTGACAGCCACATCAGTGCCAGGCACCTGCCGGCGCCGCCGCCGGCGTACTGGCTGCAGCACTTGCTGATTTTGCAGTGGCTGCAGTCGCCGGCCGCGGCGGATGCCGGCCTGTGGCGCAGCACAGCTCTCTGGTCGGGGGGGGGGGGGGGGGGGGGGGCGGCACGCTCGAGGACTGGGACGCCCTCGGTCGTGCCGCCTCCCTGATCCGTCCCGCTCCGTCGGCCTTCCTCGTCTCTCTGGGGAGTAATAGGGTTGGGACCTACGATGAAGCTGTTGATATCTTGGTATACAACAAAAGAAGTTATTTTTTTGGTATTTAATTTTTAACAATTTTGCTTAAAAATGCTTAGTTAGTCTGAAAATGAATTATTCATAGCGAAAATATGGCTCATTCTGATTGGCCGGTCGAACCGTGACGTCGAGCTTCGGTAGGTGAATGTCAGCATATTTGACGCAGGAAAGACTTATAAGATGCACGCAGATGTACTGTATTTCTATGCGATTCTACACTGCTTAGATGAGTTGGAAGATTTGAGGATAATAGTTTACTGATTGAATAATTCCGTTCCTTGAGTTTAGAAGCATTTCAAGTTTTAATTATGCCCCGTGGTTTAGAGCCAGGCTTTGTCAAAGCCACACTTCAAAATCTACCTAATGTGACAGTGACATTGATAGTAGCTTACATACAAAATTCAGAAAAGCATGTGTCTGCTGAACTGAAAAACAAGAAACTTGAAAGGTAAGTTTGTTATTTATTATGGTTGCAACCTAGGGTGATACTACTGTGGTTCATTATGCTCCAAAATGGATCAGCGATCAAATTGTATTCATGGGTGGATAAAGTATGGCAGGTGTGGGGAATGCTACACCAACTTCCAAGTTGGTGTGGCATCGCCACATCAACATTACATTTTTGGTAATGTAAATGTATTGGAACATCTAGTCAGACTATGATAAAATAACAGAAATAGCACTAGAACATCCTTTGGTCCACACCCAATGCCCGGCAGTGTTGGAAAATCAGATGTTTTTTGGTCTTTTGGGGTCCAGAAGATTTTGTTCTTCTTGATTTTGTCCATGCATTGTTGCCTGCAATTCCAATGACAATTGCACATATTTAACTAAATTTGACTTTGCAAATACTCCACTGTGTCTATAGTGAAGTATTTGCAAAGTTCTCTGTTCTCCACCTCCAAAAATTGTGTTCTCCCGGACGAGGACCTGAAATGAAAATTCCAACACTGCCCAAGGGCTCCGCCACACTCCGAAAGTTGGGGGTGACTGAGGCCTTCTGAAGTCAATTCTTTCCATGCAACACTGATAGGCGTAATGTTACAAATCCCAAAGTTGAGGGAGACACATCCCCCCTTCCCCCTGTAGCAGAGCCCATGGCCACACCAACTTTTAAAATGATTGTTCACTCATGGTTGTCTTCACACTTTGTGTGGTTAGGTTACCTACATCAGGCATTGTTATCTTGGTTTGTATAGGTGAAGTCAGTGATTTGGTCACCTGGTCCGTTATCTTCAAATTTGCTGATTGTGCCTGTGAGCTTGACCTTACTAAACTTAGCAAGAAAGTTAATATACAATCATGGTGTATAAGCACTTTAGCATTTATCTTTGGTCTGATACAAATTGTACAAAGCTATGGTGGCTGAGTGTCTAGTATATTAAACTGCAGCCCAGGTTCAGATGGGTCAGGGGGACCAAGGTTCAATTATTGCACTGCCATGTCACATGAATGGCTCACAGAGAGGCCTTTCTCTATATAGCCCTGGTAGCTGGTGAGATTGTTTATTCAAATTGTGTTCATGCATGTTGATAGCATGCTTTCTTTCCCAGCAGTACTGTTCAGTAATCAATTTCCTTTTCTTACTAAGCCATATTCCTTAAGAAATGAATTGTTTCTTCAACACCTTCAAAAAGAATGCTAATAACCACAGGCTGTGATTTCAATAGGGGTGTATAAACAAATTATGCTGTGCTGGCCTGTGACCACACCTGGTAACAGCAGTGACTCTGAAGCTGTGACCGGCTAGGCCAGCGCCATAGGGTTAGCATTGTAGCGCTGTGACTAACGCTGTGACCTGCTAGCTCATACTGTGGCCGTGATTGAGGTTGTTACAAAATATTTCAGATTTTCTGCACCTCTTGTTTTCACTCATATCATTGTTAAGGTTTGAAGAACAGTGCTTAGGTTTGGTCAGTGATTCTAAAGCATTTGTTCATGCTCGTATCTGATGCTCTGTCTTCCATTGTATGTGACACAATGACTTCGCACAATGTTGAAAGGCTTCTTCTTTCTCAGATCCGCGCGTGAGGAGTATGGAGACGAAGCCATCGGCTACGTGCAGGTTCACTCTCAGCCGGGCATGATCATCGTCAAGGGCAAAGTGACGCCGGAGCACCGTGTCAACACCACCCCGTATGGCGTCACCGTCTCCATCAACACCGTGGCTGGTGGAATAGAAGAGGCCAGCTGTCACGGCTGCCAGGCGCGTCACGGTGGATGCAAACACGTTACAGCATTCCTGTTCTGGCTGCACAGGCGCAGCTCCGAGAAAGCTGTGACTGAAGTCCAGTGCTACTGGACCAAGCCCCGCTTGGCCAACATCGGCAACATGAGTCCAATGAAGGCAAGAGACATGGGCGGCCGGAAACGTCGGATGGCCGTATCCAACGAGCCTGATTTCCTGGACCTCGTCAAGAAGGAAATGATTGATGGTGGCCATAAGCCTACCGGGGTGTTTTTTGAGATGGTAAGTGGTTGGAGTCTGGTTACTGTGGATCCGCTGGATGCAACCATGGACGTGCTCTGCAAAGGTTGCCCCAGTGACAACCTAGCGATAACGAGGGCATTTCTCAGGGGCAAACTCGACCCCGCACTGGTATCGGCTGTCTGTTCAGCAACCATGAGTCAAAATGAGTCGCGTTTATGGCATCACCTGCGGTTCGGGCGTGTGACGGCGTCCAAGCTATACGAAGTCAGTCGCTGCAAAACGGTCGCTAGCTCACTGACGGAGACCATCCTGGGATGCACGAAGTTTAAGGGTACAGCAGCCACCAAACGCGGTGTCCAGCTGGAGCCGCTGGTTATCAGCGAAGTGCAGGCCGCGCTCGGGGTGGACATCGCCGCCACCGGGCTTCACCTCCTCACAGAGCGGCCCGCCTTCGCAGCCAGCCCCGACGGCTTGTGCCAGCTGGATGGGAAACGGTGCACCGTGGAGGTGAAGTGCCCTTCGGCAATCAAAACTGTCACCAAGTACATGGATGCCAATGGGGCTATGTCGGCGAAGGTGCGGGCACAGATGCAGCTGCAGATGCTGGCCACCGGAGCACAGACAGGCATTCTGTGTGTGGCGGACCCGAACTTTGAGACTAACCAGACAGTCACAGTGATAAAAGATGATCTGGACCTGACTTTCGTCGAGCCAATCATGGCACAGGCAGAGGCCTTCTGGCACCGCGCCATCCTGCCAATGCTGGTGTAGTGGGCAGGCGTGCTCCGGCGAGGAGAGGGTGGGCTGAGGACAGTGATGTTGTTTCACGCTGTGGTTAGGTACTAGAAACGTGGTCAATGCAAAGCTGTGTAACTTTGTGTTTGTATATTGCGTTTTGTCCGTTCGATTAATAGCAGAGTCATGGTTCCATTCCACCAGCGCTTCATGAATGCTAGACAATTTTTGATTTATGTGTCCTGTTTGTCTATTAACCGTGCATAATGTTTGGTCGCTGTTTCGCCCAACTGTCCAGTTGAAATATTTGACTATAGTAGCATTCGTTTCTTACCATTTATTTCTTGCTTGTGTAAACACAATACAGCATTGGAACGATTTTGTCTTCTTCCTTTACAAAACGATAACAACAAAATAAACAGTGTATTTCCTCGGGCATCTGAGTGGGAATGACAGTCATGTACACACGTTCACGTCAACAATGTACGAACGCAATGCACACGTCGAACTGAGCCAAATGTAGAAATCGGTATCTCGCAGGCGCAGCGCCACCTGGGTATACCTTAAAACCTCACATCTTGGTCAGCCGTGACTGCAGGTTGACAAGACCACAGGCAATGGTCATGCAGGCGTCCGTGAGCGGAACCAGCCGACTGTTGATGCACGCATGTGGGCGTAGCATCTCGAACTCACGCACTCGGCGGATGGCGCGCTCCACGTGAATGCGCAGACTGGCGACCTGCTTGCTAAATTTAACTTCGCTAGCCTCGTGAACAACGCCCGCCTGGACGCTTTTAGGTCGTATCAGGGTGCAGCCGGTCTCACTCAGCAGGCTTTCTATACCTTTGAAGCCTCGATCGGCCATGACAGAGGCGCCCGGCTTTAAATGGTTTAGAAAACCGCACCGACGGATGACATGCATGTCACTAACACGCCCCCCAAAGCCAAGGGATACAAAATTAACCATTCCGTTAGGCGTGATAGATACCAAATATTTCAGCGTGTTACCCCCCTTATACTGGGACCAAGATCTTGCTTGCTTCAGTGCGGCACTAGGTTTTTCTATGTCAATTTCTAAACAATCAACAATGGCCACCACAGAGCGGAACCGTGCCTTGAAGGCGAGCGGCAGCTGCTTCTGGAGGGTCATCTCATCCGACGGCCACGCGATAAACTGTGAGAGTGCCGAAGCGAGGACCTCAACATAGCGCGCGAACAAACGGCCGGCATATGACCTGGAAATGCCAAAGTCATCCGCTATAAATGCGAATGATCGATGCAGCTTGATTTTCATTAATACCAGCAGGCACACGTCCAGCGGCTCGAGGCGCGATGTTGGGCTCCATGATGGGGCAATTTTTGTTCTGGCAATAACGCGGATGATGAACATGGCATCAGGTGGAACGCCGATATACCGCTTGGGATCTTTGAGGCACAGCAGCCTTATTCTCCTAAGGGAGATGTCATCCAGCCCGACCTCACCCTTCGAGCTGTCGTCGGAGGTCATCTCATTTTCCTCACTGTATGGCACGCCGTTATGGTCCTCACCACTATCCTCAGAGCTGGAGTTGTCAGATGGCTCGTAGTCGGAGACGGCATTGACATACACGCCAGCTGCGGTTCCATCACTACCAGCCACAGCGCCCGTGGCTCCAGCAGCGCCACCAGCCACGCCACCAGCGGAGGTGCCATCACGACCCGCCACAGCGCCCGTGGCTCCGGCAGCGCCACCAGCCACGCCGCCAGCGACGGTGCCAGCACGACCAGCCACAGCGCCCGTGGCTCCGGCAGCGCGACCAGCCACGCCACCAGCGGCGGTGCCATCACGACCAGCCACAGCGCCCGTGGCTCCGGCAGCGCGACCAGCGGCGGTGCCATCACGACCAGTCACAGCGCCCGTGGCTCCGGCAGCGCCACCAGCCACGCCACCAGCGGCGGTGCCACCACGACCAGCCACAGCGCCCGTGGCTCCGGCAGCGCGACCAGCAGCGACGCCAGCACGACCAGCCACGCTACCAGCGGCGTCAGCAGCACGATCAGCCACGCCACCAGCGGCGACGCCAGCACGACCAGCCACGCCACCAGCGGCGTCAGCAGCACGACCAGCCACGCTACCAGCGGCGTCAGCAGCACGATCAGCCACGATAGACACATCTTCCATCTGTGAAAAAGATGCAAATAATTAATACATGCCTATCCAATTATGTGCCCATCAAGTAGGACGCTACAACAAGAGCATCTTGCAATATCACAGACAAATTATGGCGGGTCGGTTCATGAACATTTCAGTAACACATGTTTAACATTAAACAAAAAATAGAACATTATTACTCATCAATGACTTATCGCTGGCAAGAATCCAGTTATCATGTGATTCCTTGCACCAAAAGTCACTCATTCGTAATTTCAAGCTGTGACTTGGCATTGTTAGGCATCAATATACTCTTACCTTGTCATCTGTGTGTGTCTGTGTGAGGCCATGGATGGTAGCCCTCTGTAGCCTCCTCATGGATGAGGGACGTGGCTTGAGATGTGGCCTGTCTTTTTGGCATTCAAACTTGTGTGGAAGCACACCTTTCTTGGCAGTCAGTTTGATGGATGGTCCCATCAACATGTAGTGTCTGTAGTTGTTAAAGTCATTCTCTGGCTGAAACGGACAAAGGACACATGTTACAATCAGAACCAATGTATTCATTTCACAAATAACTACTGTAGCCTAAGATAAAGCCAATGTTAGGCATTCAACACATAATTACAGCATATATGGAGAAGCAAAACTATTGAGTAGGGTGCTAAAAAGCTCTAACATGACTTGAGTTCAACCTGTGATTGGCTGACACCTGACATTGCAAGTTTAAGCCAAAATCGAAGGTGTTCTCAGCATGCTCAGAGCAAGAGAATGCTGAAAAGTGTGCATTCCCTGTGGATATGTTCAGGCATGCGGGCAGCAGACACTGAGTATGTGTGAATATCTGCAGGATATGCAGCACTTGCTGGTAGAGGTTTGATACAATCAATGCAAGAAAGTGACACCTTTTCTGCCTTGCTAGTCAGTGACTAGCAAGGCAGAAAACAAAAACAATAGTATAAATGAAAACCTAAAAAGTGAAAACTAAATTAGATATTGGGTTTATAAAATATTGTGAAAAAGGAGAGTTTGCACGGTCAGAAGCCGAAAGTAGTAGTCACGAGCCATGGTCAGAGCAGCACTTTTATATACTTCACATGTATGCTATACATAACTTTGTTTGTGCATATATGCCTGAGTCTGACTGACATTGCTATCTTCTAGTTACCAGAAAATTGTGTAGCCTCCAGGTAGGTTCAAACAAACTTTGAAGTGATTCCTAGTTGTGAGCTTGATTTCGGAAAAGGGTACCAACCAGTTGAACAAATTGGACAAATACTGGGCCGCTCATCAGTATGAGTTGACATAAGCAAGGATGGAGAGAACAGGCACAGACACACAGTTACAAATTGTGACTAGCATCAGATCATGCGCTCATGAAGATATGGCTTCACATAATCTCTCAAGCAGCCTCTACAAGACCTACATCTACAAATACAAGTTTAGTGCCTCAAAACATGTTATCACCCAGCCCTCAAATCTAACACAAAATATCTCACCTCAAAATGATCCTCGCAGCAATACCACTGACTAGATGATTTCTTTGCATCCACTCTTCTTGCCATTGCAGCCCACTGTCTTCTCAGACCTAGGTCAGTTGGGACAGAGACGAAGGTCTTTTTGCGAGTTTTCATGGTGCTGCTTTGACAGGCTGGCACAAAGCAGGATTTGTACACCTTTCCCTGTACCCTTTTCTTTAAATCAGCATAATAGGACTGATTTGTATCCATTTTGATATATCTGCCTGCCTCGCCTCGGTCTTGCCTATGTATTACACGTATTATTTACGTTTTGCCTGGTGCGCCGGGTGCGCCGTAGTTGTCGACAGATAAAGGTGAAATGTGACGTCACACTATCAAGAGTGTCTTTTTTCAAGAATGTTGTAAAATAAAATCGCGATTCCTTTTTCATTTTTCCTTTTGAAGTATTCATTTCTGAGGTCAGTTTTCAGTACCATAAATTGTGTTAAAATATGGGTAACATTTTAGCATCGACTCCCAAAATTGAGTTCCCAACCCTATTGCCTCTCCAGGGTAGTCGAGGGAGACTCGGCGGGGCTGGCAGATTGCTTGGCGACCATGCGGGCGGGCATCGCCAGCCTGCTGACCGTGCTGAGGGTGGTGGCTCGGGACAGCGTGGTGGTCGTCATGACGCCAGTGCCGCGGTCGACGATGTCGCGCTTCCACCGCAGCGCCTTCACGACCGCGTCGGCACTGTTTGCCGAGGCCACCAGCCAGTCTGGTGGCCACGTGCTTACAGTGCACGACGTGGTCACTGAGGCGCTGCTTGGGAGGTCCGGCAGCGCCGACGGCGACGCTGTCGTCATGCCGCCGGCAGCCCACGACATATCTGGAGTCCACATGTCGCGGGCTGCTGGCACCGCGATCGCCACTGCTGTCCGGGACATCGTCCTTGGCACGCCGGTGCCGCGGGCCCGACCGGCGGTGACAAATCGGACGCCAGCAGTGCCGAGGTAAGCTAAATGCTCCGGTGGTCACTGTGGGTTAGGATTTTAGTGTACTCTAAACACGTGCTGGGAAATGATATGCTAAAGGAAACTAATATCGATTTTTTATCACGTTTATAACTAGTTATTGTACATGTACATATATAAATAAAAACTATACATCCATGCTGCCATTTATCGTAATTTATGCATCATCTGTGATGCCTGACTGCATTTTTTATCTTTTTTTTTTGCCTGACTGCATCAGATTCCGTATGCCTGACAGACCCTTGTACTGTGCCATTCACTGCTTTGGCTGGCCCTGGAACTGTCGATGCCTGCACTGACGCCAAGTTCTCGCCTGCTACCCACAGCCCGATGGTACAGCCTCCGGCCGCCGCCCCGCCGCGCAGCTGCTAAAGGGCCGTGACGACTTGCGGCAGGACCCCGTGATGCAGCAGGTGTTCTCGGTGCTGAACCTGCTGCTGGCCGATAGCGCCGCGCCCGACCAGCCGCCGCTCGCCATCCGCACCTACAAGGTGGTGCCGCTGTCGCAGCGCTGCGACCTGATCGAATGGTGCGTCGACACGCAGCCGCTGGCAGAGTACCTGACCGACGGCGGACGCGGCGGCGCCCACGCGCGCTACCGACCCGAGGACATGGCGCCCAACGAGGCGCGGCGCGCCATGAATGCCGTCGCCAAGAAGTCTGCCGATCACAAGCGTCGCGCGTTCGCCGACGTGTACCGCCGCTTGAAGCCAGTGCTGCGCCACTTCTTCCACCTGATCCAGCAGGCGCGCGACCCCGATAACCTGTGCCGGCTCTTCAGCGGCTGGCAGGCCTACCTGTAACGGGGACGTGACGTATGGCGTGGCTGGACGTGACGTGTGAGGTGGCTGGACGTGACGGGCACGTGCTGAGTGGAGGTCGAGGTTGGCCCAGCAGCCCCACGTGTTGGCCAAGTAACGGCAGGACATGCATGGCATCTGTATGGGCGGCCAGTGAAACGAAGGAAGGCTTGTTGAAGTGCTTTGATCGCCGGTAGCATGACAAGTACTCGTTTTGTATATGCGCATTTGTGTTTTTGCACGATTATGAATGCTATTGTTATTCCAAGAAAATAGACGTTTTTGAATACCCATCGCTTTGTGTGCGTTGATAAAATCGGTTGCTGTTTTAATTAACCCGCGCACTGCAGGGGGTATGCGCTGAACACTAACTGCAGGGGGTTGATTTCCGCCCCTTAATATCTCGAAAACTACGCTACACAGCGACAAGCGGGAAACGGCATTTCATAGCTTGATACAAGTTCTATCGAAAGTATTTCAGTATTTTTTTTAGGTCGGGTCAAAATTGAGGTCACCAGAGGTCATCAAAGGTCACATTTCCAGTTTGTTCCTGTTTTAGGATTTCGCTCCAGATATTCCCATATATCGAAAACTATGCTAGTTAGAAACAAACCATCAAAAGCAAACGCCAGCCCGTGAAATTTGCAATCGACAAGGTGTCGTCAAATTTGATCTCGGGTCAATATTTGAGACTCCAGAGGTCAATTTTTTTCCCAAATCGTTTTTCGCTATTACCTAATTATTTAATAAAGATAACTGAAAACTGTTTACGCCATTGTGTTTATACCGTCCAGGCGCTTCGAATGATATACATGGTCCCCTTGTTAAGTAACTTACAAATTTGACCTCGGGTCAAGTGGTGACCCAAGTGGGGCATGTTGCATATGGGAAGACGTGTCTCGACGAGAAAAACACATTGCTGTCTGTTTTACTTCTAGCTTCATTATGTCTGGAGGTATTTACAAAAAAAAATGATGGTGACCTTGCATGACCTCAAATGACCCCATAGAACCACTGAACAAAACTTACACTTGGATCATCAAGAATATCCTATAATAACATGATCCAGAAGTAATTGGACTAATATCATGCATATCCTTGAAATAGGAAGCATGGGAACATGGGATCGCCTGCCGTAAGTTCCACAAGCCACTGTGGTCTGGTGGATAGAGCCACTGCCTAGCAATTGATTGGCCACCGGTTCGAATCCGGTAAGCTCCCGATCCAAAATTCCAAAAATCCAAAATTGCAAAATCCAAAATTTCGACTTCAAAAATCCAAAATTTTCAAAAATCCAAAAAGTGCCAAACATCGAAATTTCAAAAAGTCGATACAAATTCTTGGAGTTTTTTTTTTTTTTTTTTTTTTTTTTTTTTGCTCTCAAATTCAAAAGAAAAACGGACTAAACCAACCTTCGGTCCGGCATTGCCCCAAAGCAAGGCCCCGTGCATAGTCAGCAGTAGATCTCGTATTCTATCCTTGCTGTACCTCTCCCTCTGCTTTGTCGAGAGCTGTGTAGTAAAGATAGGGCTGTACTGGCATCGTACGCACATTATTTTCATATTGATGGCATACATGTCACACACATGTCAATACTGTGCGTACGATGCAATTGCACACACAGTCTTGCTGAAATAAGTTTGTTTTTATGATAGCCATTTGGTAATCCGCATGGTAGCGGTACTGTCGCGTCGCCGGGTGGCGCCATCGGTGTAAGGTGTTCCTCGTTGAGAGTTGAGACGCCTCTGGTGTAGGTATGTCAACTCTCTTTTACGCACATCCTAGTTACCGAGCGGCTGCCAAGCACCCAAGAAGTTTCTCGTCGGCCTAGTAAACAAATTTGCATTCTTACCAGCCCGCCCGTCCCGACACTGCCTTACGGACGCTTTTCGCTGGCTAACTTTGGCAGTTGGCACATCTCAACTGGTTGCAGTTGGGTCTCTGACATTTGATGGCACATCAAATAAATTTCCGTCTGATAGAGCAGAGCAGTCTGATATCAATGGGTGGTGGCGTAGCACGTGACACGCGCGAACGTGGAGCATGCCAAACTCCGCTCCTGACGGAAAATCAGGTGTGATGGCTGCGGAGTTGGAGTCTGAGTCGGAGTTGGAGTCGGAGTCGGTTGGAGTTGGTGATTTTGGTCGGAGTCTGAGTCAGGGTCTGAGTCGGGGTCTGAGTCGGGGTCTGAGTCGGGGTCTGAGTCTGAGTCGGAATCGGAGTCGGAGACGGAGATGGAGTCGGAGTCGGAGTCGGAGTCGGAGTCGGAGTCGGAGTCGGAGTCGGAGTCGGAGTCGGTAAAATTGTACCGACTCCTACTCAGGCTGTCAGCAATGGGCAGGGCATGGGCATAGTATTTTTGCAGGTGCATTTTATTACCGGTGACTTTGCATGTTACTACCGGCGGTTTTGAACTACCGGTGGCGATGCATACAAAATAGTGCATGCCCCTTCGAATTTGTTTGCTTTGATTCTGTTGCCTTTTAATAGTCAACCATGGTGTGCGTACCAGCACGGTGGGAGAAATAGAACCTAGGGTGTGTCGTCGGATGCAGATAAAAAATGGTATGCGAGGTATTTGAGCAGCGATCACGATAACTCAATTTACAACACAACAATTAAAGTGACGCATATTTTGCTCTGGCGAGCTAAACGTCGTCAAATTCACTACTATAGCATTTCATTATTGCTTAGTATCCATGTGATTACCGAGCGGGCGCGAAGCGGCCGTGAGGTTTCTCGTCAACTTACTAGACAAATTTACATTTCACCCGGCACGACCCGGCCCAAACCGGCCCGAACCACCCCGAACCGACCCGAACCGGACGTACAGACGCTTTTCGGAAGCTAATGACTTTGCAACCAATGCTCCGATTGATATCGGGTTTTCACCATTGGATAGGACCATCAAATCAATTTTGTTTTTGGTATGGTGCGTTCTGATAGGGGTGGTACCACAGCGCGTGGTACACGCAAACGTCGAAAAGAACAAAAACAATTATTGATCAAAAATGGCTTAATTTATCTAAGCATTAATTTATACGACCAGAAAAACGCCTTTTTGGGCGATGACTGAGCGGGCGCGCTCTGGTAAAGCTAAAACAGGTTTGAAATATGAAGCGGTACGGGAGCACACGTGGTAGTAACACATAGTCCTTTTAGTCCTTTTAGTCCTCCATACAAATTCCCAGGCCTCCATGCATGCCAACATCAAAATTAAGTTGTATTAAATTGTTCATGATCCTCTTTCTCGAATCCGCGAAAAGGGAGTACGTCCTGAGCGCTGCATCCGGAGGGTCGGAGTCGAAGTCGGAGTTACCTGAAAACCGATCGACTCCGCAGCCCTGGTGATAATACATCCATGCATTATCAAACTGTTACTGGACCAACTTTGGTGTACGTTGAGAGCTATTGATACCCCATAATGTGTATAGTCAATTAAGCTTTATACGTCAGCGCACGTCAGCGCTCGTAAGCACGTACAGAAAGTAAGGGTCATGGCCGGCTATATTATCCCTTATATGTGTCTCAGGAATTACTGGATCGTAACTACTTCACACGCGTCGGGGCGTATGCCAGTATCAGGCACGTAGGAATGTCACCAAAAGTGTGTGTGTGTGTGTGTGTGGGGGGGGGGGGGGGGGGGGGGGAGGGGGGCAGTGAAACTGTGATGTCGTTTTGAGAGTACCCCACCCACCCCCCCCCCCTATGGAATATTTATTTGCAGATTTGGGCTGTTCTCGTCTTGGCGAACCTTTTGCCATCAACAACTTTTCTCACCAAGCAAAAATCCAGATTTTAGCCCAAACAAATGGCTGAAAAGTGAGGGGGCCATGGCCCCCGCCACCCCCTCCCTGTTCCTACGCCTATGGCCAGTATACACATTGCACGTGCGCACGTGCGCCACCGTATTTTAGATCTAAGGAACTACTAAGGAACTCATCGCCCTTGGCGTTTTACTGGCATATTAATCGTATTTAGAATAGTGGATATTACATTCAAACCCATGATAGCTCACATATAACCAGTAAAACGTCTTTTGGGCGATGACCGAGCGGGTGCGCACTGGTAAAGCTAAAACAGGTTTGAAATATGAAACGGTACGAGCACACGTGGTATTAACACATAGTCCTTTTAGTCCTTTTAGTCATCCCTAAAAATTGCCAGGGCTCCATGCATGCCAACATAAAAATTACGTTTGATTAAATTGTACATGACCTTTCTCGAATCCGCCAAAAGGGAGTACGTCCTGAGCGATGCATGCTTCAGCGTATACAAAACGAATGCTTAGATAAATCAAGCCATTTTTGATTAGTAATTATTTGTGTTCATTTTGACGTCTGCGGGTGCCACACGCTGTGGTACCACCCCTATCAGAATGTACCATAACAAAATCGAAATTGATTTGATGGTCCTATCCAATTGTGAAAACCCGATCTCAATAGGAGCAGTGGTTACAAAGTTATTAGCTTCCGAAAAGCGTCTGTATGGCCGGGTCGGGCCGGGTCAAATGTAAATTTGTCAAGTAAGTTGACGAGAAACCTCACGGGCGCTTCGCGCCCGCTCGGTAATAAGTACATCCTTTGGAAACTTTATTACAGGATCCTGTCATATATGCTCGCTTGTATACGCAGCTAGAAACTATTTTACAGACGTGTGCATTTATACATATCCCTGTGATTAGCCGACTTCGAATATCTGTTCAACGGGAAATCCGTTTCCGAATTCCGTTAGAACCAACATGCGAGTATTTTACCATGTGATAACTGGAGTAAATACAGTGGCGGCAAGCTGAGCATATATGCACTATCCATATATCTATTGATTGTGACTCCAATACAGAAGAAACTGCGTCCCTAGTCTTTGCAGAGACAGATGCTGATTAAGGAGTTCACTGTATTTGCATCACGTATAGTCACGTTGTGTGGCGAGTGTAAAAATCACTCCTCGCTCAGCCAGTCATCATCTAGCTCCTCGTCATCGCTGCCTGCACCATGTAAGCCACTGCCACCTAGCGCAGCCAGCACTCTCCTGTACACCTGAGTCAGTGATGACGTACTACAGAGCAGCCCGCCGAAGTTCTCCCTGGTGAGCCAGGTGTCTTGCAGCAGGGGGTTCTCCGGTCGCACCGGCCGCGCCCTCTGCAGCACAAACTGCCACAGGAGTCCAGGACGCTCCAGCGCCGCGCGGGCAGCCGGGAGTCACTCACTCCACTGTCACCATACTTCGCAAAGATGGCGACCAGCGCGGCCGCCACGGTCAGCAAGTGGGCCTTCGGGCCTCTCAGCGCGCAGTCGGGTCTGGACAGTTCGTCCTCCGTGCGCGCGGCCAGCATGTTAATCTCCGACCAGAAGTAGCAGGGCAGACATCCGCGACGAACGCAGTCCTGCAGGTGAGACAACACGTGGAGCGCCATGTGTCGCAGGCCAAACGCTTGCCACAGGTCCGGACCTGCCTGCTCACATACCCACAACAGCGCCGTCTTCAGGTAGGCTCCTTTCACCTCGCCATGCGGCCCACAGACCAGAGCGCTGCAATGCTTGAGCACGGAGAGACAATCACGCTGCAGAGGCGTAAGCGCGTGCAGTGCGACGTGCTCGTGCTTGGAGAACGACAGTCTCCACTGGGCCTCCTGCATGGCGCTGCCTTCGAAACCGACCGGCACGAGCATCGCTGGCGTGCGGCAGAGGCGTTCAAGGAACTCTGACGGCGGCTGCGCGACCAGCCGGTACTGCGTGCGGTACTCCTCGCTCGGCCAGCGAGGCAGGGCGACACACGGTACGAGATCGGCGTCGGTTTCCTCATCCGAGCTGGTGAGTGCCGGTCCGCCGGTCACCAGGTTGCCGAAGCGGTGCTTCTTCAGCGCCTTCGTCTTGCCCAGGTTGCCGATGAGGCGGATGTTCTGTTTGACACGCCGTGCGGAGAGCGGCAGCCAGTCGCGGTGCCGGCAGTCAGGGTGTGGTTCGTGACGTAACAGCACGAACCTCGGCTGATTGGTCGGCTCCAGTTGGACAATGGTGACGTCATCAGACGAGTTGTTCGGGTCCGTCATCTGCCGCTGCTGGTTTTCGGACGCCTCCGTTGCGGGCTGGGCCGAAGCTGGAGCGATATCTCCCAGGATCCTGATTGGTCCCAGTGGGATCATGACGTCGACATCCGACCAATCACCGCTGCCGTTCAGTCTGACGTCATTGTCCTCCCGTTTGCTCCCCGATGGGTGAATACCCTGGATGATCAGCTTCACCTAGATGATCAGATCAGCCAGGTCTTAACAGGCGCATTCGCTCGCTATCATCGCAAAAGACGACAACTCTCTATACAAACTACGATCACTGGCACCACACGTGCACTCAGTTTCCAGCTCTGCATCGGAAAAGCCGATAAACATCTTGTCACCGACCATGAAATCGCCGATCCTTGTCACTAACACTTCCTCAGCAAGCTTCTGTTTGAACGCCGGACTGGAGTACTTGCGGTTCCTTCCGTGTAGCTGTCGACACAAGATCACCAACCACTCGTCGTCTGACAATGTCTCATCCTCCGTTGACTGGACGTGCTGTGGCACAGCCTCTGCGGCGCCGGACGAGTCACTTTCCGCCATACCGCCTCAGGCTGTGACCTGTATCAGATCGGGTGAGGCGGCGGGTGACGTCTCCGGGTCAGGCCACACTATCCAGTTACTCAGGCAGCCGAGCTGCACGCGGGCGGTGTAAACAGCTGACTGACCTTACTATCACACTGCCACCTGGCAATAGAACACTGGGTACTCCAAAGTATTTTTGTGTAGTATATACTACAAATATACTATAAAGATTAAAAAACATTCCAAAAAATGAAGGTCACTACCAGATTTGGAATAATATACCAAATATGGATGCATGAAATTGGCGGCAAGTATGGCGTTCGTGTTACGATCAACAATTATACAGATTTGTACGGTCTTTGCATTCACTCCCGTGCAGTGGCATTCGTCACCGACGGCGGTATCGAGGTCATATATAGGAGGTAGAGTCATCCGGCGATTCTACGTGATCATGACGTCAGAGCGTGACGTCATGTGGATCCATCGGCCTCCTCCGCCATTGCAGTTAATGCTATTTCGGAAAAAATAAATACCCTCTAGCTCGAAAAGTAAAAAGGTTACGGAAAAGGACAAGACAGCGTTAGAAAGCTCAAAACAAGGCGAATATGAATATTTTGATCATTTTAGGCTCAGGTTAATATTGAGGTCACTAGAAGTCACCAAAGGTCAGAGCCTTGTTCACGGTCCCCTTGCGGTTCGGCGGTCACCAGCTGAGGCTCTAAACCCCGCCCCTTCGATGAACTTTTGAATTGACCTAAACCACGTGCATTTGGTATGAATCGACGCGTTCTGACGAGGCGAACACGATGACATCAAAATCATTGCTGTATCTATACTTGTTAAAAGGTTATTTGCGAAAAACAGTTTTAAATGGAATAGTTCACCTTGGAAATTTTTTACCCAACACGATTTGATTATATTTTTAATACAATTTCTTTTTATATTGTCAAAAATGGCCTTATATCGCGCTGATTCAGTACAGAAGGCCGTCAATTTTCATTGTTTATCAAAACTATATGCATACTCTCTGAGCCAGAGTCCTGACGTCATGCGAATGTAAAAAATGGTTCAGCCAATCAGATTCGAAAGTAGTTGCGTAAAGATAGACTCGCATTGGAGATGCGCCAACCGGCGGCCGGCGTTCGCTCGCTAGCACCAGCTGCAAGCTGATTGGCTGATGGTATAGCCTCTGCCCGGGCTAAAACCAGTACAACATTCTTTCGCCAGCACCGCATTCCTTCGCCAAAAACTAAAATATATTCGGTTGGAGAGTCTTTTCAGTCAAGAAAACTTGCAGATAGGGGTTTCCCAACACGGACTACAAAACTGCTATCTCAGTTTAAAACTAATGTTGAAGGTGAACTATTTCCTTTAACCGCCCGCAGACGACATGCGCCAGAATTGACTACTGGGGTGACGTCAAAAGTAGAAGTGGACACGTTACGGAGATAGGGATGACACCCCCCCCCCCCCCGGGCGGTATGATATTTATTGGTCTGCGTGTCGCCTTATGTTCCATTTTCTGGTTAGTTAGTGGAATGTATTTACAATGGAATTATTTAATTTTTGTCAGTTCTGTGAGAAGCCATTGTCGTGTAGGCATGCATTTCTAATCAAGGCATGGCGTGTTTTAAACATGCAGTTTTAATTTCAATATCAATATGTGAGGATTTCATATGTGAATCCTGCTGGTCTGAAAAAAATATTGACAATGCTTGACAACTTGACAGTTATTTTAAGACCTTGGTAGGTTGACAACATACATTGGTCATTAATTTATTATGAGCTATTGAGACATGATAGGTCCTTTTCTGTCAATAAATATTAGGTATTGTATTGGTAGAACAGGTGTCAACACTTCCGTACACAACACTTCCTGGCGACGCCTATGAGTATGATCTGCAGCACTACCTTGAGTTACATCAGCTTGAAGTTACAGCTAAGTCTAGGATAACCTTGGATGTTACATTTCAGCAGCTGGAGCTCAGCGCAGCGACGGTGAGCGCCACGGAAGCCTGTTGCTGCAGGAAAGAGCACGAGGCTTACACATGGAGAAAACAAATCGGATACTCGTTACAAAATCGGAAACTCGTTACAAAATCAAGGAAACATTAGTGTGTATACCACACAAAAACACACAATACGAACACACATGGTGTGCTGACCCAGGGGGGTCCGCTCCGCCTCTTTAACATGGGGGAAAAGGGCGACAAATATTAGCAACGTCCGCAGCTTGGTCGTGTTCATGCATCTGCTCATGAGCCAGGTTTTTCTGCCAACAGATTGTTGGCCAATCAGCGTCTGCCGCTCTCGACGCTCATTGGTCGACGGCTGATGACGAGGACGTGGGTCAGAATAGTCAAACATTTGCTTACGTAACGTTAATTGCATGGCGCCGTGCGGAGGGCATGGGTGTCTAGGAGCTTTTCGAGAATTTTCCCTAGTTAGAGAAAACGTTGGGAGTTATACGCAAAATTGACATATTCCCTGATATAGAAGAAAATTCAAGCAACTTTTACTAAGGAAAGTGGGTTTTAAATCAGCTATCAATGCATAAGCAAGCGAAATCCGATGAGTTTTCAGAATTGTGTGAGACTTTTTTGGAACCCCAAAAAAGAACACCCCCAATCACCGTTCTGGATCAGCCAATGGCGGCGCCTGGTGGGCCGGCGTCGGCTGGAGACGCGGTGAGCGGGCGGGATGGTGTGGTTCGGAGACGCGGGGCGGGAAGTGTAATGTTAAACAGTTACTTTGAATTGCCTGAATGCATTCGACAATCGACCTATCTAACCAGATTTTCATGAAACTCGTCAAAAAAGATGAGAATATCTATTTTTGTGGGTAGGCTTTGGCCTTTGCCAAGAACTGTCAGAAGCTATCATCGCAAATTGTCAACTGTAAAGCAGCAACTTGGTTTTATTTATCAGTAAGCCTAGTGGAATTTTTCCTTAGCCATAATGTGGGTCGCATGATTTAAATTCAGACTATTTGAGTGTTATCACTGTTTGAGTATTGTATGTGGTGGCTGTCCGGTCTGCCATCGTGAGCTAAAGGACGGTTAACTTTGCCGGTCCACAATGTAAATAGTTTGAGTCCGAGGACAATTTTCTCAACGGCATAAGATACATCGTCCAATTTGTGACAGATTGCTATCTTAATTTCAACAATCGGTCGGCAAATGAAGAAATCAGGCGACACACACTGGAGGAACGTGCGCGTTGGCGTTTTACGTACG
The DNA here is from genome assembly GCA_036785665.1 of Chirona hameri. Classification (NCBI taxonomy): domain Eukaryota; kingdom Metazoa; phylum Arthropoda; class Thecostraca; order Balanomorpha; family Balanidae; genus Chirona; species Chirona hameri. The sequence goes on along the minus strand of JAXIVJ010009534.1, from coordinate 23,850 downwards.
ACGGTCCGGACGGAATCGCCGGTCAGTGGAATTTGTCGGCCCATAACTTAAAAACATTGGGTCGCATTGCAATTTTCCCAACGTCATCCAATACATCGCTTAATTTGTGGAAGATAGACATCTTAAGTGTAACAATTTGCCGGTAAACGAAGGAACCAAGCGGGGAAAAAATGGGGGGAGTACGCGGCCGGCCGGATTCACCGGGCAGCAAACTGTTCTGGCCCATAACTTACAAAGTTTGGGTCGGATTGTAATTTTCGCAACGTCACCCAATACAACGCTTAATTTTTGGTAGATAGACATCTTAAGTTTAAAAATCGGCTCACAAACGAAGGAACCGAACGACACAAAAGCGGGAGGGGTCTACGCGTTAACCCTCCGTAGGCGAACGGCCGGCCGGCCGCGTGACCCACCTCCGCGTCACAGCAGCTGCGGGGTCGTTGCAACTAAATTACGAGTTGTCGCCACTTTTTAGGCCGGAGCGGTCTACCTGGTTTACATAGCCTTGTACTGACCCTCAGTCGAAACCCCTCGGATGCATGATCATAGGAAACAAATAAATAATTATCGTGTTATATTTTTCTTGGCGTGAATCGCCACATCGGCATTATGAAGCACGTTTTCGTCATTTGTTTTGCATTTCTGCTTGCTCAGTATATTCCAGAAAGGATCAGACTAATCAGTCTGGAAGCTGGGCAGTGGGCTCCATAGCACTGGTTAGTAAGGCTCTTATGTGCCAGTAAGGCTCTTATGTACCTTCTTAAGCATCAAAACAGCACCAGTAAGCTATTGCTGGATTGTGATGACTTGCAGGTCTTCTAGGCACGGTGGCAAGCGAGGGTGAGTCATTGTCAATAGCTGACTTACAATCTCAAATATTGAATATCTTGGAAGTTGGAACATGCAATATACACATGATATTTACAGAAGATGAAAGTACCACAATTATGAGGGCAGAATATGAACCGCTTTCTGTCCCTTAAAATACCTTTTCCGTTGTATTAATCCAGTAAGACGCCTTAATCGGCGAAGGACGAGCGAGCCCGTAGAAACCCTATAGGAAGTAAATTGGTCTGCTGGTCTCAAACCACACACTAAATTTCAGCTTAATCGTTCCAGCCGTTTCTGAGTTACGGAACAGGGAACAGGGAAGCACGTGCGCACGTGCAGTGTGGCCCAGAGTTTAACCTGCGTGACATTGCCAGTGTTGTGGTCTCAAACCGCACACCAAATTTCAGCTTAAAGGAAACTGTTCACATTTAGAAAAGCTAAAAAAGCTCAGAAATGATTGAGAGAAGCTAGAAATGAATTATGGTGTTACTAGTAAGCCGTATACATATATATGGACGCGGAAAAAAGCAAATTATAATGGCAGTTATTTGGTTCCAATTAATGTTTTTTCCTCTGAATGGAGTACATGAATGCGAAATCAGATTGCTAAGAAGCACGCAATGTCATCGTGGTGACATCTGCACGTGCGTGACGTATAATTTCACTAAGAATATTGCTGAGAAAAATGTTTATTGACGATTGTCACGATATATCTCTCAAAGTTCATTTGTGCAATGCAGGGAATAAGGTACTGAAACAGCATCTTCTTGTCCAGCACTATATATTTCAATGTTGATAATACTTATTCCTTAAGCCATACGTCATCGTTGCGTCCTAATCCTACGTCAAATCAGCCAATCAGCGATGGGAGACACGAAGGATACTCGTTACGGCTTCTGGGACTCCGGTAAGCCAATTACAATTAATTAAGGGGTTTCTATGAGGATGTAAAAGCATCTCGTCAATTTTCGAGCATGGAGAACAGCTTGGCTATCTTAACTAAAAACCCTATGGACAAGGTGAACTGTTCCCTTTAATCGATCCAGCCGTTTCTCAGCTATAGCAGGATAACGTTTTCTGACACCCCTGACGCGGCACGTGCTACTTCCATGCTGACCCCTCACGTGATACGAAAGATGTCAATAGCATAATTGATTGAATTGAATTGAGAAATTGATATCATATGGCGAAGACCGCTTGTCTATCGGATGCGGGATCCCAAAGATATAAGCTCCTCAAAAGCGTTATGGTCGGTCGGTCGGGTCAGCCGCTTATATGTGATAAAAATCCCGTATTCAGTGAGGACTCGGCTCGCTCGTAATTAATATTACACACATTGATAAATAGTTTATTTGCACCCAGAACAATAATGCGTATTACCATGCACACCGTGTGCGCATATGTACAACATTATTGCGACGAAACGGTTTGAGTGGTAGGAGTTCGGAGTCCAGGTTCGTAACAGATAACAGACAAACTATACTGTCTCGAGAAGCTATCAAAAGTAAATCTTCACGTTTCAGGTACGCTCGGATTTCAACTGTACTCCTGTTTGAAGCATGCACCGATCGGCACTAGAAATGTCAGCAACAACACATTTCCCGCGCTTTCACCGAGGTAAGAAACTGAACGTTGTCTTTGAAGAGGTCAGGCTTATGCGCACAGTATTTGTAATGACCTTGACATAGAGTCGTATAGGTATCAGAAAGACTTTACCCTGCAAGCAGGGCATCATTCCACCGGACATTTACATGTTTCTCACAAAAAAGTGTGGAAAAATCCCTGCCACCCACAGCGCACACCCACTCATCAGAAGTAATAATTGATGCCAGCCTGAGCCTTATGCACACATATCACTATCACACCAATGGCAGTAGTTGTGGGAGGGGAGAGATAAGTTCATCCTTCCTTCCACCACTAAGATGCGCACGGGAGACGATGACGCATAACAGTTCAACGTCCAGTTATACCAGCACGCCGCAGTCTCAGGCAGTACATGGAGAACACTTCAGTCACAACCACAAGTGCATGCCAATTCAAAGTCACCAAACTAAGGGTACACAGTTAAATCATTCCACACAAATCGCTCGTCATAAAGTAGAATCCACAATCCACATTCAGGAGCACACAAGAGACGTCTTGGCCTGAACCACCTGGGTTGGCCACGAAAGACGCGCGAAAGCGTTCCGCGTCATTGTGGACGAGTACCACAACTCACAAAACGCACACAACACTCACTTAAATGTTACATGTGATGCCCGTGCCTCTCCTGCTTAACGTGTTGCTCACTTAACTGGCTTGGTGAGCACGTGCTACGTCTTGATGCACGTGCGATCGTCAGTTTTTGGCGTAGGACTCGACGGCGTCCGGTCTCGGCGTCCGAGCGATCCGCCGGACTCCCAGAAGCGTCCTCGAGCATCGCTCACTGGTGGCGCTGTCCACCTTCCCATCTCCATCCGCTGTGAGTCCATCCATCTCAGCACGCCCCTCAGGACGCCCCTCAGCGCTGACCCTCCAATTTCCGGGCGCCCAGCGGACCTCGAGACACCTCTGCCGCCGGGACGGTCTTCTCACTCCGCCGCCACCGTCGCCGCCGTCATCAGCAGCTCCAGCGTCTTCTCAGCATACTCCCGTGCCTGAGGCTCTGCGATCGCCGCCACCAGGTAGTCCAGATTGTACATGAGCCGTCCGCGCAGGGTGTGGAACATGTGAGCGAACACCATACCCAGGTCGTGGCCGATATTGGTGGTGCGAACCAGCTGCGTCACCTCGACATGTTTCCCGGTGGCGTCGAACAGCCGGTCCAGGTTGCCCATGTTGGACGTGCCGAAGTAGTGGGAGACGTGCGGCATCTCCTTGGTGTGCTGCCGGTGCACCCAGCGGTCGGTGCTGACGAACGTCTGCAGCAGACGGCTGTACGTCACCGGCTGCATCTCAGAGTCGAGGCGGTGCTTCATACTCTTCCCGGTGTCCCGCGCGAGCTCCCAGAACTTCCGGCGGCCGTCCGGCCCGGCAGGCACGCTCGCCTCGAAGAAGCCCATGTAGCAGCCGTAGGCATCCTGGTGCTGGCGCTGCAGGTAGCGCCGGAAGTTAACCACATGACCGCTACGCACCTTGAGCTGCGCCAGCTCGGGATGCCGCCGTCGGATGAGCTCGTGCAGCGCGAGCGAGGCGGCTACCGTGAACGCAGCGTGTACCGTGACGCCCTCAGCCTTGCAACGGTTCATGACGCGGCGGGTCTCCTCAGCGCTGAGCACCAGCGAGTGCGTCCGCATCCGGATCTCCTTACAGCCGCTGGGGGGCGGGAAGGCTGCGAGGTAGTGGTTCTTGGGGGCGAACACCAGGTCCCAGAGGTGGGACACGAGGCTGGTGAGGTCGGCCGCGGTGTACTGCTTCTCCGACGCCAGCGGCATGTTCTCTAGTGGCTCGCGCAGTTTGATCTCAGGCACCTTCGGGATCTCAGCTCCGTCCACCACCTTGTTCAGCACGTCCAGAAACTGGTTGCAGAAGACGGCGTTGGAGGACCCGTCGCTGATAGCGTGACAGAACGTGAGGACCAACATGGCCACGAACGGGTACGGGCGCGGCTCGCGGTCAGGAAGGTTCGCGTCGTGCGGCTCGCTGTTGGCGTTGTTGACTCCGGGCAGCGTCAGAAGCGATGCGGACCAGAGGGGGCCATTGGCGGTGTCGAACACGGCTTGAAGTTGACTCTCGTATTCCTGCATCCAGTCGTCAGCCTCGCGAACGGTGAAGAGAACTCTCGGAGACCGCATCTCTGCGAAGTATCGCCGTCCGTACGCCTCGCGGATGCAGAGGCGAAGGTTCTGGATCCGACTGGAACAGAGGGCAGGGTGGGTTAGAGGCGAAGGTTCTGGATCCAACTGGAACACAGGGGAGGGTGGGTTAGAGTCGAAGGTTCTGGATCCGATTGGAACAGAGGGCAGGGTGGGTTAGAGGAGACTCTGGTCTGGGTGAAAGTGATAAACAGGCGGTTACGACAGAGACGTGTCTGTTTGCAAATGATACGATTCACAAGTCACCATAAACACGTTTAAAGACATTGACATGCTGCGTTGACACGCGTTACGTTCGAATACGAGTGTGGTAAATCAAGTGCGCATTCAGTAGCGTCTTAATCGCTTACGAAATGTGTGTGGATGAAAGGCTGCGATTAGTGATTATCAACAATGTCAGAACTAGCGGACAATGTTTGAAGAAACCCGAATATATAGGAAACGAAAGAGATGGCTCGAGCTCGAGCTCCGGCCATCAGGCATCAGACTAAAGGAAAGCTTCTAAAAGCAATGACATACAATTGTTGATGTTGTTGTTATGGGTCAAGCGTCATATTCCTTCGTGACCAAGACACTTATTGTCTTATGTCATAGTCTCGACTAGTCAGTTTGTCGAGTCGTCGTGACACGCGCCACATACGCCGTCGACGGGTGTCACGCGAGTGAAACAAAATTGCCTCGCCACAGACAGACAACTATATTTCAAATGCAACACATTAGGATGTTATCAGCCAAGTGACATCAGCCAAGCTTATACCAGGCAAGCCAGGCCTCAGACTGAGTCATCTTCGAGGCTCGGTAAGCGCTGACCCCGGACCCGGAAGTAAGGGCTGTTGATTGCTCAATACAAGCCAACTGTCAACTCAACATATCGTCCCCTGTTCTATCAAGAGGGCCGAACTGAAATCCGATCGACGGGATCTGTAACATCGGACAAGACTGAATTTCAATTGTGCTAGGTTCGATCCTCTCTTTCGTGTTCGATGTTTGACGGCCCCTCATCCTATTCTGGGTTCTGTTCTGCAATAATATAATCCTGTTTAGTGAGCAAAGTGGTCTCAAAATTATGCTTAGCCAGTTTAGTTGCGCTTTGATTTATCAACAAGGAAGCATAACCTTGGCAATGCCCTTCGCTTATTGACACTACCTGTGTCAGCCTGTACCAGCAATAGATTCTATCACACTCACAGTGGCCTCAGCCCGCAAATCACCAGCAATAGATTCTATCACACTGACAGTGACCACAGCCCGCAAATCACCAGCAATAGATTCTATCACACTCACAGTGATCACAGCCCGCAAATCAGCTGCAAAATGAAGTATGTAGCGCATTCTGATAGTAAATAATAATTGGTCAGGCCTACTGTTTTTTTCTTTAACTTCCCTTTGTAGAATTTGCCGATGAAATGCGAAGTCCACGAAGCACCTCAACCATGACAGACGTGATTTGCCAGCTCACTGCTCCTTAGCTAGGCTGACATCATCGGCATCAGTGACAAACGAGTTTTTTGCCCTTGAAATATTTGTTTTCCGTGTTGACTAAGAATCTTGTTTGTTTTAAGTTCAGTGGGTTTTCTTTCTTTGAGCCATGAGAGCAAACCACCTGATTGAGGTATATTCCATTTTCTGTTGATTCGGGTCTCCTGAAACCTCTTCCACCAGTTTCTTTCGTTTCCAATGTGCGTTGCTGGTCGCTTAAAAGTTAAAACCCTCAGGACGAAGTCGGTGACGTCAGTAACAGACAGGTTCGTGTTCCATAGTCTACCTACACCAACCCACCACCTGCAGCTTCTAAAGTCCCAGAATACCAAGGTTAGTCATACGAGGATCACTAACCGCTTGGTTTGACCTCCGGGACGACGCCGGTGACGAAGCAGAGACGACGCCAGTGACGCCACTATATGGCTTGACCGCGCTCCGGTCCAAACAAAACTCGACATTTCTCCTTTCATTTCTGTGAGACTGATCGAATGAGGTATCGCACACAGCCTCTGGCGACGTGCTAATCTCAGATGAGTTGCCGATGACATTTTGTGGCGGATTAATCTCTGACTGTCGGGTCATCATCAAGGAGGGTGTTCGTACTCCCGCACTTTTACCAATGCACTTGGTTCGTAAGGTGTTACTAATTGTGTTAAAAAACACATATTGTACAGTGACGAAGTGGATTCAAAGTCGCGCACGGCTGGACTGCTTTCAAAGAGCAGGCTCAACTCGACTCTATATATATATACAGACTTTTCAAACGTCTTCCAAAGCGTCAACCACCGACAGCTGCTGTATAAACTTGGAGAGACGCAAACAGAGGGTTGTAACTCAGCGGTCTCTGACTGGGTACCAGCAGTCTCAGGAACACCGGAGAGGGGGGGGGGGGGGCATATGTCAGCTCTCTGTTGTTTTCTCTGTTCGTGAATGACCTGACATCTGTGATTTTGACAAATTGTCTCATGTATGCCGATGATTAAAACAAAATATCTCTTGTCAAATCCCAAAACGACGTCCTGAGATTGTAACAGGACCTTGACGCAGTGACGCACTGGGCGGCTGACTGGAAACTAAATCTGAACGCTTCTAAGTGCAAGTTATTCAAGATTACCTTGAATAACAATTGTATTCAGTCGTCATATAACATAAACGGCGCTGTTTTGGAGAACGTTAGCAAAATGCATGATTTGGGTGTCGTCCTGGACCAGAAGCTAACAATCTCAGATCACATTGATTACATCGCTTGCAAGGCAAATCGTGCCCTTGGCCTTCTTATTCAGACCGTCCAGTCGGCCTCCCCAGATGCAAACTGAACAAGCAGGCAATACCAGCCTCTTATAATGCTAATATTCGGTCGATTTTTTTAGAGTACTGCTCAGTCATTTGGGGCGGGACAGCCAAGTCTCATGTCGTTTGCGTTGAGAGAATTCAACACAAGTTTTTGATGTGGCTCGCCCCGCATTCGGAGCCGAACTGCGCGTCCTTAGAATATAACCACTTGCTGTCATTTTACAATATTCGGCAAATGTACGCGAGACGTGTTCCGAGTGATATTATGTTTGTATGTAAGCTTTTTAAGAGTTTTATCTCATCAACTCATCTCTTAGACTGTTTTGCCATTCATGTACCTGCCAGAGCGACACGGAGTGCGCTCGTCACGCTGTTAGTGCACCCTCCGCGAGATCCAGGTGGAGTCGTGTGAACACTGCGCTGAATAGTTTGTTTGTGAGCGGCACACGACCTCTTAACGACCTTGTGCAGTTTTCACCACAGTGTGACATCTTCAATGAAACTTTGGGCCAGCTGAAGCGTCATATTGTCACATTTACGGCGACACTTCAACCTGTTATATGATTGTCAAATGGAAGTGAATATTTATTGTGTGTTTAGAGGGTGGGAATGTTTTAACTGCTATGACTTCACCTGTTATTGGGCGCCGCCTGTTTGGGGATATAATATAGATACACACAATATATGATATATCCTTGCCATCTAGTTGATCACCGATGAGACTATGCCATACCTGCTTCGTGCTCTCTATCTCTCTATTGTTGGTCCAGAACTGTGCCACTTGCACGTGTAGCGAGGGCCGCAGCAACATGATACATGACAACATGATTGCACGGGCCGCGGAGTAGCGAGGGCCGCAGCAACATGATACATGACAACATGATTGCATGGGCCGCGGGGTAGCGAGGGCCGCAGCAACATGATACATGACAACATGATTGCACGGGCCGCGGGGTAGCGAGGGCCGCAGCAACATGATACATGACAACATGATTGCACGGGCCGCGGGGTAGCGAGGGCCGCAGCAACATGATACATGACAACATGATTGCATGGGCCGCGGGGTAGCGAGGGCCGCAGCAACATGATACATGACAACATGATTGCATGGGCCGCGGGGTAGCGAGGGCCGCAGCAACATGATACATGACAACATGATTGCACGGGCCGCGGAGTAGCGAGGGCCGCAGCAACATGATACATGACAACATGATTGCACGGGCCGCGGAGTAGCGAGGGCCGCAGCAACATGATACATGACAACATGATTGCACGGGCCGCGGGGTAGCGAGGGCCCCAGCAACATGATACATGACAACATGATTGCACGGGCCGCGTGGTAGCGAGGGCCCCAGCAACATGATACATGACAACATGATTGCACGGGCCGCGGGGTAGCGAGGGCCCCAGCAACATGATACATGACAACATGATTGCATGGGCCGCGGGGTAGCGAGGGCCGCAGCAGCATGATACATGACAACATGATTGCACGGGCCGCGGAGTAGCGAGGGCCGCAGCAACATGATACATGACAACATGATTGCACGGGCCGCGGGGTAGCGAGGGCCGCAGCAGCATGATAACACAGTGCAAAGGGCTGCTATTGGCCGAAAGTGGAGTCTTCTGCCGTTGCTTATGCCCAAACATCACTCTATACCTTATCTTATCATAATCCTACACAAAGTGACATCCGACATGTATTGCCATTGTTTTACTTAACTGACCAATGACCATTGCGTTATCAGATCATGTTAAACTTCCTGTGTTGAACCAGCTTGGGAGAAGTATATGGTCAAAATATAATTTGTCTTTGACATTGACCCGATGAAATCTGCAAAGCTTAAAGGGAATGTTTCACCTTTCTGAACGTTGTCAAATATACGCTGGTTGTAGTAGAAAATCTGAAGTAAGTGCTGCTGAAAACGATGGTGATATTTTTATCTCGAAGTCACTTAACTTTATGCATTTTCATATTTTTATTTGGGATAATGATGTAATTTTTCTTCTTCTTTCTTCTATGTGTCGCTATAGAGAGCTATATAGATAAATATGTGGCACAATCGTTTCAGACAATTCTGGCGACTTAAATACAAACATTGTGGAACTGTGACTTCTCCCGCACAGAGCACAATGACGAGTGCGAGGCATTGCGATAGCTCAATATTTTTTAAAAACAACCAATCCATAACTAAGAGTTCAAACAACATGAAAAACTGCAATAGTACTTAGGTTTCTCAGTGTTTGTGCGAGGAGCATGTAGACATATTAATATGCAAATTGTATGACCTTTCCTCAAAATAAAAATGGAAAAGTTCAAAATTAGACCTTATTGATATTTCGATGCGCAGATCTTCATCAGAATGAATAAGCTAAAACAATTAAACAACAGCAATAAAACAGTGTTTTAACTAATTCATTCTGATGAAGGTCTGTGTATCGAAATATCAATAAAGTATAATTTTGAACTTTTTTCATTTTAATTTCGAGGAAAGGTCATACAATTTGCATATTAATCTGAAAAACTTCAACTTGGACCGCAACCGTTGGCCTTGGCCGTTGTTTACACCGTATTCGCCAAGGTTCGGGAAATACAGGTCGTCTGACTTCCCGGAGCAACAATCTTGAAGTGGCTGTCAGCCAATAAGCGGCGGCACTACCATAAACCCCATTTTGAAAATTCGAAATTAAATTGCTTAAAACGGATAAGTTTTCATTAACGGCCAAAGATAATGGCTATCTCAGTTCAAAACCAATACAAAGGTGAAACATTCCCTTTAAGGAAAATGACTTCGTACCTCGACTCGCCACTGACTCGCGAAGCTCCATCGTCCCTGTGGGTCAATGTCACTGCGCACATCCATAGCTATTTTTCCGGGATAGGCTGACTAGGTTACTCGGTCAAGTCCCTAAAGCAAGCGCATAAAACACGGGGAAACCCGCTTCGTCCCCCGTGTAACTGCCTCGGTCATTCACGTTCTTCAGTGTCACCTGGTACCGGAGCATACCGTCAGTATCGTCACTGCCTCGGTCATTCACGTTCTTCAGTGTCACCTGGTACCGGAGCATACCGTCAGTATCGTCACTGCCTCGGTCATTCACGTTCTTCAGTGTCACCTGGTACCGGGGGCATACCATCAGTATCGTCACTGCCTCGGTCATTCACGTTCTTCAGTGTCACCTGGTAACGGAGCATACCGTCAGTATCGTCACTGCCTCGGTCATTCACGTTCTTCAGTGTCACCTGGTACCGGAGCATACCGTCAGTATCGTCACTGCCTCGGTCATTCACGTTCTTCAGTGTCACCTGGTACCGGAGCATACCGTCAGTATCGTCACTGCCTCGGTCATTCACGTTCTTCAGTGTCACCTGGTACCGGAGCATACCGTCAGTATCGTCACTGCCTCGGTCATTCACGTTCTTCAGTGTCACCTGGTACCGGGGGCATACCATCAGTATCGTCACTGCCTCGGTCATTCACGTTCTTCAGTGTCACCTGGTAACGGAGCATACCGTCAGTATCGTCAATGACTCGGTCATTCACGTTCTTCAGTGTCACCTGGTACCGGAGCATACCGTCAGTATCGTCACTGCCTCGGTCATTCACGTTCTTCAGTGTCACCTGGTACCGGAGCATACCGTCAGTATCGTCACTGCCTCGGTCATTCACGTTCTTCAGTGTCACCTGGTACCGGAGCATACCGTCAGTATCGTCACTGCCTCGGTCATTCACGTTCTTCAGTGTTACCTGGTACCGGAGCATACCGTCAGTATCGTCACTGCCTCGGTCATTCACGTTCTTCAGTGCCACCTGGTACCGGAGCATACCGTCAGTATCGTCACTGCCTCGGTCATTCGCGTTCTTCAGTGTCACCTGGTACCGGAGCATACCGTCAGTATCGTCACTGCCTCGGTCATGCACGTTCTTCAGTGTCACCTGGTATCGGAGCATACCGTCAGTATCGTCACTGCCTCGGTCATTCACGTTCTTCAGTGTCACCTGGTACCGGAGCATACCGTCAGTATCGTCACTGCCTCGGTCATTCACGTTCTTCAGTGTCACCTGGTACCGGAGCATACCGTCAGTATCGTCACTGCCTCGGTCATTCACGTTCTTCAGTGTCACCTGGTACCGGAGCATACCGTCAGTATCGTCACTGCCTCGGTCATTCACGTTCTTCAGTGCCACCTGGTACCGGGGCATACCGTCAGTATCGTCGCTAGGATCAGAGCTGTATAAATGGTGAAGATATACCACCTGCTAGAGATGTGACTGTTGCACGACCCAGTGCATGATGCAACGAGTCTGATAACGTCGTATTCAGTTGTTGGCAGGAGATGCATCGCACGTGAGGTGAGTCCTTGCCTCTGGTATAGGTCACAGTGGGTTAGAGAGCGCTAGGGATAGGGTCGTAAATTCGGGCGGAAGAGCGGAATGGGGGAATAGCGGAACGGCCGAGTAAATCCGTCGAAAGTGTAGTGTGGGGGGACCTTGAAACATAATTCGCCTTTCGGTCCTTGAAGCTAAGAATGTTCAAGCTGCTTTTCAATAGCCTAAATCAGGCCTCCCGATGCTCAAATATTACCAGGCCTCATGCGGATAACCCTGTGGTGAAATAAGTGGTCATCTTTTCACTGTATTAGGTTGCACGTTTGTTTACGGAACGGAGGTCCAAACAATGTGCAACTGTTGCCCATCGAGTGGTTGGCTTGCCCTTCTAAGCATTATTAGCTGAGGTACTGATCAATTTTAATTGACTTGCTGTATATGGCCTTAAAATTATGCATGCATGCGATGCAATCAACTAAATAGACGCTGGGACGCTGGGACGTCGCTCTCGACGACAGTTTCTCTCTCTTGGCACACATGATCGCCGGCGCAAGGAATAGGCAAATACCTGGCTGTCGTAGAATGACAGGGTCGCACCATGCAATTAATTTGATAAAACAAATATAAATGCAAAATGAACACGAAGATGAGAGACCGGTGAGACTTATATATGTTTGGGGGACCCGGCCTCCCAATGCTCAATTAAGCCCCCCCCCCTAACGGTGATCAGAGGACCCCTGAATGTTTTTCAAATGTGCGCTCCGCCGAATTTGTAGGTACTATAAAGGTCCTTTTTGCATATTTCATCATATCAATATTTGATTCCATCTCAAGAGTTGTGTTTTTGCGCAAAATCGAAAATTATGATCTAACTTGAACAATGAACATGTTGGTCGGTGCACCCGTAATCGATTTCATTAAGTTCCACCACTGCCGATAGGGCCGCGACTGCCAGTCCAGATGTGTCCAATCTAGAGGTGACACAATCCAGGGGTGTCCCACTAGAAGCCTGAGAGGCCACTCTAGAGACCAGAGTGGGCCCTCTGGAGGCCAGAGTGGGCCCTCTGGAGGTCAGAGTGGGCCCCCTTGGAGACAGAGTTGGCCATCTGGAGGTCAGAGTAGGTCCCCTGGAGGCTAGCATGGTCCCTTGATAGGTCAGAGTGGGTCAGAGCATACCGTCATTCAGGGTAACTTTAGCATACTTTTGGAACATTTTGGCGTGCCTTGTTTTTGTTAAGGCCACAAATGAAAGTATGTCAGATTCAAAATCAGTGGACAGACTGGTGCTATTGCTTGGTGGTTCCAGTGTTAAGATTCTGTTCATGCAAGGTCGTTATTTAAAAACAACTGAGGTGGCTAAAGTTAGCCGGAATCGGCTAACTTTAGCCATTCCGCGTTACAGATCGGGTTTCTTGGCGATTTTCAGGCAATGATCAATGCTGTTTGTTCCCATCGACTTCAACCAGGGAAAACCTTTCAATCAATGCGTGCATGCACAAAATATGAAAATCTAGTGCATCAGCATGCTCTGATGACAAAATGTCAGAATTAGATATGCAATTTTTAAAAGAAAAACTTGGTGTCGGTATCGGTATCGGTATCGGCAATTCCTTGTAGGTATCGACATGATATTGATATGACTCAAATTAGTATCGGCAGCGTTATCGATAATTGCATGCGGCTCGCGATCCTGCCATTTTCCATTTCCTGAGTTTCGTGAAAAACATATACGTTTTTAGCTGGTACGATCCGACAATGTAGTGCTTTATTACGCAGTGGTATACATTACGATGAAATTACAAAGTCAAAGAATAAGGATTAGGAAACGTATTTCCGACCAGATGGGCAGCATTTAAGACATCGAATCCCAAACACGATACTTACAGTCAACCGGTCGTCATGAAAAACAAGTCACATAGTTATACTTGTTAGACAGCTCTCGTCATTTGTGGTTCAGAGTTTCGACTCTTTTCAGCACTTCTGATGCATACCAAGTGCCTTTTGTTGGCGATTGCGAGTCTGTCCCCGAAGATAGGTATCGGCAAGATTCGGGCGAAAGCCCATTTGGTATCGGAAAATGTATCGGCGAACTATACAAAATATATTTATTATGTGAAATATTGCCGTTGAAATCGTACATTTGTAGTGAGGTTGCATGACAGCAATCAATTATCTTTGTATTGCATCCGTGATGAATCGACTCAATTTTGGATGTTTTAAATGATTCATAATGAATCATAATGAGTCGAACAGTGATTGAATCTTCCCAAAGTGAAATCAATGACCAATGATCCCTCATCATATTGAGGGTGGCTTCACAAGAACAAAGTGAACAAAGGGAATAGTTCACCTTTAACAGGGGTTTTTGAACCGAGATAGCAGATTTGTAGAGCAGATCGAAAAATGGGTTGTGGTGAAATAATTACTTCGCTATGCTAAGTAATTTCGACACAGGACTAGTGGCCCCTTTTAGAAGACTCTGTTTCGGGTCCGCGAAACTTCACAACGGTTGTTTACGTTACAAGCAGCCTGCATATGTATGCCTAAAGTCCGCCATTATTATGTGCAGTAGCTTCCATATCCAAGCTACCATATGCATCACGTCATACATTGTCATGACGTTTTTAAGACCATGAAGGAGAAAAGAGAAACATGTCTATTTTTCGACGGATATCCATCTATCGTCCAAACAAATGTCATCTTCGTTTTTTTTCTTTAGCTCAAAATGCCCCGTATAGCCAAATTTCAAGACTTTTTCAAGGTGATCTATTTCCTTTAAGTCAGGGTCGTCCTCCCCGGTGGCCTGGGGGGTCACCCCCAGGATCACCCCGGCCCCCCAGGTCGGCAGGAATTTAATATTAGCTATTTGGAAGTGTGGGGAGGGGCAGCCACCTGGCTGCCCCCCCCCCCCCAAAAAAAAATTGGGCGATGCTCCTGGCTAAAGTTACCCTCATGCCAACTTTAGCCACCCCTCTCCACTTTTAGCCGCGGCTTCAGTCAAGGAGAGCAAATAAATAATGTAAAACTGAGTATTCATTAACGGTGGACGCTCCAAAGGCTGCGCCCAAGTACTTAATTTCATGGGGCAGAGCATTATTTCTTGGCTACGGGTACCATCAAATAAGCGTTATTTTTTTAGAGATTTTGAGTGTAACTTTAGAAGTCCAAAAATATTCTTTCTAATTTTCGAAATATGTTTTGTACAGCCCAAACTTGACCGTAAGAACTTGTAAATCACAGTGGTGAGGTGCATATTCTTCGCTTTGAAACAGAGTATGCGCAGCCGCAATATTAACATGAATTATGATCTTCCATTTGGCTAAAGCTGCCGTGATGCTAAAGTTACCCTGAATGACAGTAGCTATACATACGTCAAATGGAAGTCTCCATTTGTTACGTAAAATCAGCGATTGCATACTATACCCCCGTATTTCCTAATAAACTGGCACAATGGACTAATTTCGCCCTGAATTTTGAAATAAAATACCGTTGCATTATCGGGACTGTAAATAATGCAGTGAGGTAATATCCTGCAGTGAGGTAATATGGGCAGGATCTACTGCAATCGCCAGCTATATAGCGACGTACAACGGCACGTGCCAGGCCTTTCGATGAAAGTCGATATGCATTCCTTGAAAGAAGCCGCCACTGCAGAAGCAAGAAATCGAAATGCAAATGCAACCAACCAAAACTCACTATTTATAAATTCACTTTTCCACTCTACAGCGTACGCACGTTGCATTCTATGTGTCGGATAAGTTTCATATGCCGTTTATACGCTTAGTCAACCGATTGCTGCTATTCAGCTGCATGAATGACATCAAAAATATATGTTGGATCTAACTCTGTCATGCTAAAATGTTTATATATCACTGTATGGTTCAAATGGAGCGTATGACGTCTAAAAAGCAGTACCTAGATATTGCTTGTGTGCATACAATTTATTGTATCTTAAATTATAGTGTTATATAACTGCACCAATCATGAACATATGTAAAAACCGTTTAATTGTGGCGTGATTCCGAAACAAAATGATAATATCTGTACATATTATTCGCCCGTCACCCGTGTTTAGCAAAACATGTGCAACTGATGTCCGTAAAATGTACAACTACATGGCGTTTTATGACAACCATAAGATTGGTCACAAGTAGTACTCATTCTGTATTAAAGCCCGTCCATCAAAGGTATGACTTGAGGTGTGCTTTGTTCCCGAGTGCGCATATGCAATATGCATGTGCGATAGGTCTCAACTATAATGATTGCGATTGATGATGAGACTTGAAAGTTGAAACAATCAATTTTTGCCAGCATTCTGTAGACGTTTCCTATCTTCTAAGAGTCCATCTCCATACCCTGGAGTGTCGAATCAGAGAAAGTCACATGAAAGAATGATCATATCTATACATAAGCTGAATAACGTGTGGGCTGAATACAATATTTATCCCATGCAATAATCATGGTATTTATCATTTACATTTGTCATCGTTTTAACCAGGCACGTAGCCAAGGAGGGGGGGGGGGGGAGGACACCCCCCCTGGAGGCCACGGGGGACGAGCCGAAAAGGGCCGACGAGACCGCGCGAGGCGTGGTATCATGGGCTAAAGACCATGCGAAGCGTGGTCTTAGAGTTTAGAGCACTTCATAAGCCCTTTAGGGCCACCAGGGCCCTCTCCGAAAGACCAGAGGGCCCCTTGGACGTTCAAAAGAGCCCTGTGCATGTCAGAAGGTCCCTGGCCAGACCGAAAGGGCCCCTGAGCGGGTCAGAGGGCCCCCTGAACACGTCAAATGGGCCCCTAGCCAGCACAGAGGAGGTCCTGGGCAGGTTGGAGAGGCCCCTGAGCATGGCGGCAAGGCGACAAAGTAGCCAGCGCAGTCCCTTGCCAGGTCGGAAGGGCCCTTTAGAAGGCTGGAGGGCTCCCGTACAGAACAGAGGGCCCCTGGAATGTTCAAAGGGCCCCTGTGCCGATCGGAGGGGCCCCTGATCAGACTAAAAGGGTCCCTGGGCGGGTAACAAGGGCCCCTGAACATACCAAATTGGCCCCTAGCCAGCACGGAGGGGCCCCAGGGCAGGTCGGAGAGCCCCTTGAACATGTCGGCAGGGCGGCGAAGCAGCGAGCGCAGTCCGACCAGAAGAGTCGCTAGGCAGATCGGAGGGGCTCCTGGGCAAGTCACAGGGGCCCCTGGCTACTCCGAAAGGGTCCCTGGGCCGGTCGGAAGGGCCCTTGAACATGCCGGATGAGTTCCTAGCCAGACTGGAGGTGCCCCTGGGCAGGTCGGAGGGGCCCCTGAGCATGGCGGCAGGGTGACAAAGCAGCCAGTTCAGTCCCTGGCCAGGTCGGAAGGACCTCTGCACAGGCCGATGTGGCCCCTTGACACACAAAAGGGGCATCTTGGAAGGTCAGAGGGGTCTCTGGTCAGACCGGAAGGGCCAAAGCACATAGATATTCCAGTTCAAGATTAAATACAAAGAGGACTTACTCCACAAGAAAACAAAATGGGAGCTTTCGGGTATATTGTAACACCATTCGTCAGCGATTAAGAGGCATTCAGTGACAGGTCATTGCTCGTCTTAAAAACGAGCATCTGATACGAGCAAATCTGAAGGTTACTGCGCACTAGCTAACGCGTCATGGCGAATCTCGTGGTCATTTATTATCCCTTAAATACGTCTTAAACGCAGCATTTATGTGTTCATTCTGGTTTTCAAATCAAGTTTTTTCTTCAGCGAATGGATCACCCGGACCTGTGCCATCTGGCAGAATGACTGCGTGTACTGCGGGTACTGGAAGGCAGACCGATCACCCACAGACTGTTTCAGTTTATTCAGTTTATTCTTTTTAACAAAAGATTCACAAAATACAAAAATAGACAAAATAGATACTGTTGGCTGATGACTGACATACTGATGACTGAGAGACTGATGACTGACATACTGACGATTGACAGACTGATGACTGACGATTGACATACTGATGACTGACAGACTGATGACTGACAGCCTGATAACTGACAGACTGATGACTGACATACTGGTGACTGACAGACTGATGACTGACAGACTGATGACTGACAGACTGATGACTGACACACTGATGACTGATGATTGACATACTGATGACTGACGATTGACATACTGATGACTGGCAGACTGATGACTGACAGACTGATGACTGACATACTAATGACTGACATACTGATGACTGACGATCGACATACTGATGACTGACATACTGATGACTGACAGCCTGATGACTGACATACTGATGACTGACGGCCTGATTACTGACATACTGATGACTGACAGACTGATGACTGACAGAGTGATGACTGACACACTGATGACTGACGATTGACATACTGATTAATGATAGACTGATTACTGACAGACTGATTACTGACATACTGATGACTGACATACTGATGACTGACACACTGATGACTGACGATTGACATACTGATTACTGACAGTCTGATTACTGACAGACTGATGACTGACATACTGATGACTGACATACTGATGACTGACATACTGATGATTGACAGACTGACATAATGATGACTGATGATTGACATACTGATGACTGACATACTGATGACTGACATACTGATGACTGACATACTGATGACTGACATACTGATGACTGACATATTGACATACTGATGACTGACATACTGTTGACTGACATACTGATGACTGACATACTGATGACTGACATACTGATGACTGACATACTGATGACTGACATACTGATGACTGACATACTGATGACTGACAGACTGATGACTGACATACTGATGACTGATGACTGATGACTGATGACTGACATACTGATGACTGACAGACTGACATACTGATGACTGACAGACTGATGACTGACAGACTGATGACTGACATACTGATACAGACTGATGACTGACATACTGATGACTGACAGACTGATGACTGATGACTGACAGACTGATGACTGTGTTGCAGGCGCGGAGAGCAATAACCGTGCCGCACTTTTAGCCTATTGACTGGTGATAGTGTGACAGCTTCGTCATGTGTCGGCTAAATGACTGGCCACTGGATGCGCAATACAGGCACGCAATACTGTAATTGTTTATACCTGCCT
>JAXIVJ010009533.1:0-50659 GCA_036785665.1 Chirona hameri | reverse complement strand
CTGTATTTTTACAACAAATTGTGGGCATTATTTGGGTTAGCTCGCCCCAAATGGAGAATATCAGTCTATCAAGCGTTAAGTTCTGTCAAATGTTGGTACTCCTCCCTGTTTTCTGGTAATAGGTGTGATATGTTTTTCCCGAGCGGGCGCGAAGCGCCCGTGAGGTTTCTCGTCAACTTACTAGTCAAATTTACATTTGACCCGGCCCGAACTGGCCTGACCCGGCCATACACACGCTTTTCGGAAGCTAATAACTTTGCAACAACGGCTCCGATTAAGCTCGGGTTTTCACTATTCGATAGGACCATCAAATCAATTTTGATTTTGTTATGATGCGTTATGATAGGGGCGGTACAACAGCGCGTGGCACCCGCAGACGTCGAAATGAACCAAAGTCATTGTTGATCAAAAATTGCTTGATTTATCTAAGCATTCGTTTTTTATACGCTGAGGTATGCAGCCGCCAGGGCCTCGTTTCATAAAGCGGCGTAACCTACGAACCTACGTAGTTGACGCCGATTTTGGCGTAGCCTACGCCAATTCCGTTTCATAAAGAAAAAACCGGCGTAAGCTACGCCATTGAAACTACGCCGCTTCATTTACGTCAAAGCACCGAATTGTTCGTAAGTTACGGCATTTGCGTTTCATAAAAGGGTGTAGCTTATGTCAAATAATATTTCAGGGCCTTGATTTTCGGTAAAAAGCAACGCAAGGATTTGTTGCGTTGTTTTAGTGCTCCGATGCCCTTGAAATTTGTTTTGATTGCCTTGCTGGCATATTTTGTGAGCCTGGCGGCGATATTAGAGGCTGGTGTAATGATTTTACATTGAAACTTACTTCAAGAGCATAGCAAGATATTTATGTGAAGCACGAAACTGAAGTATTAGTTGAATCTCTGAAGAATTTGAGTGTCTCAAATACCATGTGGACCACCTCATGACATACATGTGTTTGTAAAAATTGATTTATAATTCACTGTAGTCTCATCATTTGTGCAATGTTGTAATAGATGGCAAGCATTGTTTTCAATGATTTAACATGATTTACAAGACTTCTCTGACCAGTAGTAGTGAGCAAGGTGATAGCGTAATGCCGACTGGCAGTTGGGTATCATACTTATGGTGATTTTTCATGGTTATTTGTATTGTGGTTCTTTTGTACATTAGCCACACTAATAATTTGAACATAACATGTAACATTTAATGACCATGATACAGGGAGACACAAACATGGCTCACAGGTAATTAAGCCACAAACATACAAGTTCACCAGTTCAAGTTGTTTTATTTTCATGAGTTCATGATTTTGAGGTAAGCTGTGAATTGGCCAGGGTAACATGTACACTGGAAAAAAATGCTTACATTTCATGCCTTGCCTGAGTTGTCAAAACTCACTACAGTAAAACTCACATTTATTTAGTATTTATCATGCAATACTAATGCGAAACTCAAGGATGAGTTTTGCCTGAGTATTTACGTGAGTTGTCATAACTCACGACAGTAACATTCAGGCCCTTACTAGCAAAACTAACCCTTACTAAGGTAATAATCATGTAATGCTAAGCCTGCCCTAAGGTAAAACTCATGCAAACTAAGGTGTAACTAACCCTTACCAATGTCAGTACTCAGGAAAT
Organism: Chirona hameri; assembly: GCA_036785665.1. Lineage (NCBI taxonomy): Eukaryota > Metazoa > Arthropoda > Thecostraca > Balanomorpha > Balanidae > Chirona > Chirona hameri. The sequence goes on along the minus strand of JAXIVJ010009533.1, from coordinate 49,026 downwards.
GCTAATGCAAGCCAAGCCTGGGGTTAGTTTTATTTATCTGGCATTACCAATGCTAATATGACTACTAATGCAATACTAATAACCGTCACACATTGAGCATTACAGCAGATACTGTGGCGAGACATAGATGTGTTGACGCTGCAATCTTCCCCACTGAGACACACCTTCCCAAATGTTGGTCACCATGCATCTATAGGTGCATGATGACCAACATTCCTAAACCTATCCATTACTTTTGTAAACTGTGGTTGTCAAAGTTGAAAATTCAGACATCTCATTTCAGTCAGCTAGTGCCTCAACATTTGATTCCAATCATTAGTTATTCATAGATTTAGCCAGTAATAATATATTTAGTCAGAATCATCTATGTCATGTCAAAAATGTTGATGTCATGTCAAAAATGTTGATGTCATGTCAAAAATGTTGATGTCATGTCAAAAATGTTGATGTCATGTCAAAAATCACATCACACAAAACTTATTAAGCCTATTGTATAGGTATGCTGAATGCTTGCCATTTATTATAGCATATTCAATTGCCTCTTGCAAACGCTAATGTGACCAATGTGACCAGTGAACAGTGACTTTTTCTGGAACAAACATTATCAGTTGTCTGCAGCTGGTGAGTGAAATTGGTGGGAAAATGTCTGTTCATGCCAAGCTGCAGTTAAGAGTGGATGAAAACTGAACAAATGGGAGCAACACTGTGATGGAAGGCCAATGTAAGATACAGTTGAAGCTATGAGCGAGGTCTTGAAGACAAGTGCCGCCATGGACCTGTGTGTTGAATGAGATCATCAATGAGTTTTCACCGAATTAAGGCAAATTGTGGAATTTTCAAGGCACTTTTTCTGACATCTATACTGACTGCTGATCAATAAAGGCGTCAGTGTCTGAGTTTGTGTGTTTTGGTGGCGTGGCTGAACACATCAATTTGTTGTCAGTGAACTTCCTATTAGATAAGCCATCTGTCATCATGACGTCATGACGTGTCATGACGTGTCATCATCTTAGCTTCTCATCTGTTATATGTGCTGCCATCTATACACTGGACTGTTTCACACTAACCACAAATAGATCAGTAAATACGCATGATTCATGTCATAGCCCATATCAGTCCGTAATGGATTGGATTCATATTTTATACATTGCATCATGCAGTGGCGTACCGAGTATCAGGTGCGTTTGTATGGCACGTGCGCCACGTGTTGTATGGCCTACGTGCGCGTTTGTATGGCACGACATGGGCGGGACCCGGGCTCAAGGGGGAGGGAGGGAGGGAGGGAGGGAGGGAGGGGAGGGGAGGGAGGGAGGGAGGGAGGGAGGGAGGGAGGGAGGGAGGGAGAGAGGGAGGGGAGGGGAGGGAGGGAGGGAGGGAGGGAGGGAGGGAGGGAGGGAGGGAGGGAGGGAGGGAGGGAGGGAGGTTAGCGCCCTCTGCCTGGATCCGGGCCTGGATTACATGTATATATAAAGTAAATCTGTCTCGCATCGTTTTGCGTTGCGTGCTGGCAAGTGGCAATATGTCCGATTCATTTTTGAGATGAGGATTGCTGTTGGTGGTTCTATCGGCATTATCGCCATGACTGTTCACATGCAATAGAAAACGTCTTATTAATTTGATTTACTAGTAATGTATTTATTAAATAAGAACAAAAAACGAGAATCACGCGAGCTTTTCACTAAACCCACATACGTGCGGGCTTTAAATTCTCACACCGGATACGCGGCCTCGATAATGGCAGCTCTAATGGCTTTCGCCTGGGTCCAGAAAATATTTGTTATTTATTTACTCAGAAACGATATTTTAACATTATTTATTTTACAAATATTTGTTAATTATTTTTGTGATTCGAATTTCAATAATTGCATTAAAAACAAATGTTTATTATAATGCTTTAAATACACTTCAATTTTTAAAACACCCTTGATTGTTTACGCCAGCAACGCAAACTGTGCCGGAGTAAACAACTCCATCGGCACCTTGGTGAAACGGACTTATTTACGGTACGTAGCTTTTGATGGCGTAACTCACGCATTTCGTAAGTTACGCCAAAAGCTTTATGAAACGAGGCCCAGGACGTACTCCCTTTTGGCAGATTCAAGAAAGGAGATCATGTACAATTTAATAAAAGTTAATTTTTATGTTGGCATGCATGGAGGCCTGACAGTTTTTATGGAGGATTAAAAGGACTATGTGCTACTACCACGTGTGCTCCCGTACCGTTTCATATTTCAAACCTGTTTTAGCTTTACCAGTGCGCGCCCACTCGGTCATCGCCCCAAAAGGCGTTTTACTGGTAGTATGTTTTCTGTTTTATTGTGGTATCGTTTGACATGCACAAATGACACCCATCAATTACATTTACATGTTTTGGAGAAGATAACCTGCATCAAATAGATTAACCCTCGCCCTATGGGAGCTTTTCACCTTCGCCCTACGAAGGGGGGTCTGACAGCCCCCCCGTAACTTCCAAACCAAGCATCTTAGAGCAATGCGGTAAGAACCAGCATGTTGCCTGTCACGAGAGGAATCTTCGAGTATGCGATTTTTAGGTTTCAATTCAACGGATGGCCTTCCAGGTCAAGTGAATAACCTCGGATTTACCACGTCCAGAACAGCGATTTTGCTCTTCAGAAAACCTAAAAATTAGAAATTGATAAATGTAAATGAAAAGGCATGTTTCTAGACCATTTTTGGCTCAGAAATACAGAAAATGTAATGATTTGTTCGTATCTTGTCAAAAAATCCAAAACAGTTATAAAAATGACGTCATGATTTTCTTACACTTTGGGAGCCATCACTCAGTCAAAAATGAAGATATTGCTTTGAAATTTGTGTATGGACATTGTCCATATTTAGTTATCTCACATATTTTCTGGTTTTTCTAACATCTTTGAAAAATTTGATTTTGTGGGGATTTTTAAAAACAAAATCAGTTTTTGTTTTTAGAAGTTAAAAACCCAACATTTCGAAATTCCGAGATTGAGATTTTAAAGAAAATTTCATTTTCTATCTGTGGTGAATTGCGTTTGCAATTTCCTATAAAAATCTGTTTCCTACCATTTTTCAAATATTTATCGTTTTTCCACCAACATCAAAACATGATTATCTCCCAAATTAATTATATAATTTCAATGAAATTTTTACCGCCTGCGTATAATTGTTGTAAACTTAGCTACCAAAAATTACAGCAAGATGCGCCGCATGTGTAAAAAGTTATTCAAGAAAAACCTCCAGGGGCCTGTCAGGCCCTCCCCCCCCCCCCCCCCACCCCCGTAGGGCGCGGGTTAAAAAGACCACAGTACATGTTACACAATTAAATCGAATGGCTGGCTGCAACGAAAGTGGTCGCGACGTAGACATCTCCCATCTTGCCTGGTCCGAAACAGCGGGAGTGTGGAGTGTGGTTCAGACATCTAATCGCATGTACTTGGCAGGCGGGCGGCGGCGGAACTGGACACAAGAGCGCAGGCCTGTGGCAGCCCAGCTCAGCTGCATACAAGGCGGCCGAGGTGTCCAGGTAGCCGTCTTCTGCTCACCGCTGTGGTAGAGTTCCCTCCAGAGCGACACGCCATACAGAGGTGCGATAACTTTGGACTGCTGGAAGACCTTCTCTTAGTGCTGATGTTGGTGTCAAGTCTCTTCTGGTGACAAGTGTAGGGGATCCAATAACTGGCATTTTTAGTACTGTTAATGCAAAACGGCAATCAAAATGCCAAGTCGTAAAACGATAAAATACAACTACTTATGAATGATGTACTTTGGTTTCATTCACAATTTTCACTGTTCCGTGAATTCTGCTCAACTCGAACCGTTTCTCCAACATTACCAAACGCGTTCCGACATAAATATATGAATATATAAACCATTGACCAGCTGGCATTGTGGTGCTCGCAGATAACGTCATCACTTCTTACCGCCCTTGCCCTGGTGACAATCACCTTGGATCACGGACAGACCTTCTCGCACCTCTGTGGGAAGGACCTGACAGAAGCTCTGATCAGAGTGTGCAGATATAACTTCGGAAAACGATCCCAAACAGGTGAGCTGATAACAGCTTCGTACTTTGCCCCCAATATGCGTGTGCGATGGTGGTTGGAGCTGCTGCCGACGAGTGACGTCAATGCCTCAGTCAACTGTTGCATTTCAGCAAAAAGGAAATAAGGTGGTAAGCGCAGTAAACGGAGTAAACGTGGTAGCAGTCTTATTTCGCAAAGAAGTGACAACAGTAAATATGAGGAGTTCCTAGTTATCCTGAATGAAATACTTGTATTTGTATTTGTATTTCACTTGCAGCAACCTCCACATCATTGTGGCTATTACAGTGATGTCGCAATGAGTGATATAATATAAATACAAACTTAAAAATGATCCTACGACATAACAGAATGAGCGACAATATTAAAGACAGAACAGTAGTTAAAATATCAGGCCGAAATTATAAACATATGACAATAGTAAGAAATCACGGCTCGGTTCTCGTCAGCCACAGGCGCCAAGCTCAACAAGCCGTGATAACTTAAGAAATACAATTAAGTAAACAAATTAGGATGTAAAATAAAATAATACATGTAAAATAATGACGAAGGTATACATTTTAATAAAAGTTAATTTGTATGTTGGCATGCATGGAGGCCTGACAGTAAGGTAAGATAAAGGAAATAATGTAAGTTAAAGATTGCTAAATCAAACAGCCTCTGTTTCAGAAGAAAAAAAATCGATACAATTTGAAGCGCTTCATTTGTACTTGTCTCTCCATTTTCGCCAAAAACGTCAGAATACCAACAACGGTTTGCAACGAGCCAGTCATCGTCATTCTTTTGGAGAGCATCAAAGAAAACCATGCCCTGTTTGTATTTTAACAGCCTCTGTCTGAAGATCAGCTGTTTGGAGAGATCGGCGAGCACCGGTGGCTGGAGCTGCCGACGAGTGACGTCACTTCCTCAGCGGATATGACGTCACTGAGGCAGCGTGTGCTGCAGACACTCTCCACTCCTCACTCCCAGGAGAGGCGGCTGTACGCCTCCAGCCCGAGGACCAAGTGAAGCATCGTCGATGAGTGCTGTTTCAATCGCTGTGATGTGAAGACCCAGCAGATGCATTGCTGAAACTACCAAGCCAATGGAAACGTCTGTGATGGCTATCCAATGTTATAATGCTCGGAGTCAAAATATATCCGCCTTTGAGTTATTTCTGAACAGTAAATTATTAATTAATTAGGAGCGCTCGGGTGATAACCAAAACGATAGCAGTATGCTTTAGCAGGACATTTCCTAACTTTTCTTTAGTTGGAGTGAAAATTCATTAAACAAAACTATGAATACGGACACAAAACCATCAAAATCTAAAGATTTTGAACTGATAAAATCCGTAAACGTTTAACGTTAAATAATTTCAGTGAGCTATATTGTACTCCAATGGCAAATTTGCCACTTTGCTTATCGCAATTTGAAATGAGAATGTTGCTCAGCATAGCTCTTAGATATTGTGAGAAACACATGCTAACATGGAAATAGATGTAATTTGACTTGAAGTAGATGGGGTCCAACGGGCAAAGCATGGTAAACACCAAATTCCTCTTAACTGCGATGGCTGATTGTTATTTGTTTATTTTATTTTATGTATTTATTCAACGCTGTCTACAGAATTGCGGAATTACTTCCACTGACGGGCCACGTTAACAAGTTAAAGTGCACTCACCGAACATAACAACAACATGACAACAAGAAACACAGGATGCAATGATATACAACACACGATATACTGAAGAAGAAAATCTTCATATATATGATACTTATATATATTGATGTTTATATGCATATATTCATATGGACTTGTACTCACTAAGTTAGAAGAACATTGGCCCGAGGACCAAGTGAAGCATCGTCGATGTGAGCCAGTCTTCAGTGTATTAGAGTACCAGTAAGGCGCCGTAGTTGGCGATGAACGAGCGAGCGCGAAGGAAATGTATGGGCAATTTCAACTCGATCGGGCAAGTAGTTTCTGAGATACAAAAAAAAATGCGCACGTGCAGAGGCACCCACCGTTGACTTGTGGTAAAGTGGGGGCTGAAAGCAGATAGGCCCCTAACCACACACCAAATTTGAACACAATCGGCTCAGCCGTTGCAGAGATATAGAATAGGGGTGTGCACGTGCGCACGTGCAAAGCCACCCCACCCCGACTTGTGGAAAGGCGGCGGCTGAGAGGTCCCTAACCACACACCAAATTTGAACACAATCGGCTCAGCCGTTGCAGAGATATAGAATAGGGGTGTGCACGTGCGCACGTGCAGAGCCACCCCACCCCTGAGTTGTGTGAAAGTGGCGGCTGAGGGGTCCCTAACTCCACACGAAATTTGCACATAATCTGCCCAGCCGTTGCGGAGTTATTGCGAGAAAATACCTTTCAACACCCCTCACGCGGCACGCGCCACGCGCAGTGGTAGTCACCCACATGAGTCGGCACTGGTCTCAAACAGGGTAGGTTAGATGGGGCTGCTCAGCAAAGAGGCCCGTTAGTCAATCGGACGTGCGGTTGCAGAGATATGAGCTTCTCAAAAGCGTCGCCACGGGCCGAGTCGGGCCGGGCCGCTCATAATCAGATTTTTCCCATACACCACGAAAGGACGTGCGAGCGCTTCGCGCTCGCTCGTAACAATCCTTATTTCATCATTTATTTTAGTGGTGGTCTCATAGAAAAGGCGAATAAATGCAAATAATGCTTCAAGCTACTCCAGTAGGGACATTATTGATGGCGGGTTCCACATACTCTTCTGGAACAAGTGTTCTGCTATAACCCAGAGGGATCCAGAAGTTTCTTTTACATCTCAGGATCCCTGATGGTGACGTTTATAAGAGAGTCACTTAAAAACCTAGGGTGTCAATAAAAGGATCAAGATATTTGACTCTGTACATATGAGGTATTTGAAATGGGTTTTCAAAAATTGACTTAAAAAAGTGAGATTTTTGTTTATGTTTTTGCCACTAGATTTCAGTGTTCTCAAAATAAAATTTGCTATTGGAAAATGATTGATTTAATTGTAATGTGCAACTGTAGTGTTGTTTATATATAAGATAAGGGTGAAAAATAGGGCAGTTTTATGCCTGGTTTGGTTTAATGCAAGGATGCAATGGGTTGACAGGCGTCTTGCAACAGCAAAAACGTGATGAAGAAAAGTTCCCAATTTATCATAAATGGTGAAAGTGTAACTCCCGCGGTTACGGTCAAATTTGCTTGTCGAGAAAATGTGAGTCATTGCGTCTGACTTGTAGTCTGACGTCCATGGGACTCCTGGGACTCCTAGGGACAGATGCGATTTATATGTGGGGAGGAATTTCAAAAGGAGCTTGAAGGGTGTGTTGGGCAGGTTATTTTTCGGATCATTTTGAGTTTTGACGTCTACCTATATGGAGTTTTTCCTGACACTCCTGCAAATTTCCCTAATGTGTTTTCAGGGGAGTGGGGTTTTGCAGCTCCTGAAAAGGTGTTTGGAGGGTGTCTTTTTTCTCAGTGTAGGTCATTTCCTCCCGGCAGATTCTGGCACCTCGTTATCTTCCAAACCAATAACCACAGAGAGACACGCAATGCGGAAATCGAAAGCTCTCAATGAGACGCATGTCAAGCATACGCGAAACGGTGAAAATAAGGTCACATTTCAGGTCACGGTCAGGTCAAAGGTCAAAATCGAATTATTAGAGTTGATGAGCTATACTTTCCATTCAATGCATGCAATTGCTATCGTTATCACACGAAGTGCTCCTAAAGGTATAATGCATATTCCGCATAAGCGAAAATGAGATTGTTAGCAAAGGTCAAGGTCAGATCACAAATGGTCACTATATGCAAGAGCTCAATGAAATTCATGCGATACATGGTTTTTTATGATTTGACACTATAATTCGAAAGTAATAGCCATATACACAACCTGACCTCACATAATGACCCTTATGTGAAACTCAGGTCAAGGTCAGTCCACATAAAGTCAAATTTTGAAATTGATTAAAGGAAATAGTTCACCTTCAACATTAGTTGTAAACTGAGATGGCAGTCTTGTAGCCCGTGTTGGGAAACCCCTATTTGCAAGTTGTCTTGACTGAAAAGACTTTCCAGCCGAATATATTTGAGTTTTTGGCGAAGGAATGCGGTGCTGACGAAATAATGTTGTACTGGTTCTAGCCCGGGCAGAGGCTATACCATCAGCCAATCAGCTTGCAGCTGGTGCTAGCAAGCGAATCGCCGGCCGCCGGTTGGCACATCTCCAATGCGAGTCTATCTTTACGCGACTACTTTCGAATCTGATTGGCTGAACCATTTTTTACATTCGCGTGACGTCAGGACTCTGACTCAGAGAGTATGCATATAGTTTTGATAAACAATAAAAATGTACGGCCTTCTGTCCTGAATCGGCGCGATATAAGGCCATTTTTGACAATATAAAAAGAAATTGTATTACAAAATATAATCAAATCGTGTTGGGTAAAAAATTTCCCAGGTGAACTATTTCCTTTAATCTAAATAAAAATGGCATGATTCCAGACCGGCTTTGTCCAAGAAATACAGTGGTGTTATATATTTTTCTCTATATGGTCACTAAAAGCCCAAAAATGCAATATCCAAATTACGTCATGAGTTACTCATACTTAGGAAGCCATAAGTCCGTCAAAAATAAAGATATTGCTTTGAAATTTGGCAAGGGAGTGTCCATGCTTGGTTAATATATATATTCCGGTTGTATGAATATCTAAACAAAAATGTATACATTTTTGAGAAGAAGAAAAAAAGTTTTTGCGTTTTTGGTCATCAAAAACTAAAAATGCCGTAAATCCGAGATAGCCATTTTGAAGACAATGCAATTTCCGTTATTTTGATTTGAATTTGCAATTTACTTTACAACTCGATTTTCTACGAATTTGCAAACATTTATAATGTTTCCACCCAAAATGGCATGACATGATATCACTAAAACATCATTATCTCCCAAAGCACAAAACTAATTTAATTGAACTTTAGTCCGAAGACGTCGAAGTTATGCACCATAAGGCAGGGGCGGCGGATTGTGGGGGCAGGGTACCCAAAATTCCCCCAGTCGAAAATCCTGGAGGGCAAAAGAGTCTTTTTGCCCCCCCCCCCAGATTTCAGCCTGCTCAATCTGGGGAGGAAAATAACCCTTTTGCCCCCCAGGATTTTCGACTGGGGTCATTTTGGGTACCCTGCCCCCCGCAATCTGCCGCCCCTGCCATAAGGTACTAAAAGTTTCACGTCAATATCTATAATAGTTTTCAAGTTATTAAGAAAATCCGGGAGGGGAGGCAGATTCTGCCCCCTCCCCCAGCGGGTTAACTATACGATATCGTAACTAAACACGCAAAGCGCCAAGATGTGATGAAAATGAGGCATAGTTAAATATGGTGAAGTGTTCAACATTACCCTGTGTCAATTTAAATAAACCAATGATGTCTATTACTATCCAATCGTGGTATACCAAATCCAAAGTATCGACCAAATACCGTCGAGATATACCCCGCCACTTGCTCAGCAAAAATTGTGAATTTATAATATTGTACGCATGTAATAACATGGTAGCAATATTGCATAATAAGCAATATTCGCGGACCGGTTTGCTCAGTGATAACACGCTCGCTTGCCGTGTGATAGGTCCCAGGTTCGAATCCCTGGGCGGCCGGTTCGGGGATGGCCTCCCGATTAAACCGTAGATTAACAGCTGAGCATGCATAAATGTCAATACTCGCTGTAATTGGGTTTGCAACCTGTTGTTGAGTGGCACGAATAAAAAATACGAAAATAAATCATCAATAATGATGCGTTCAGTTCATGACACGTTTTTAAAAAGAAAAGTGGAAGGTGATTCCAGTCAGGGTGCTTCAAGCATCCTCCATATGCAATATCTCCTTCCTAAAGGCATGTGTAGGACTGCAACCACTCCACCACCGAGAGTGTATTGTCCGCTCAGGATTCTACCGTACTGTTATGACTGTGCATATTTATTGATCTCGTACGAATTCACTTGCACATTACGTGAGAGTAGTTAAATGAACATAAGCGGGTGCATAACGCTGCCATTTTAACCGCAAATTGGCCAACGAGACAAGGTATCATACATTGTATTGCACAGTCATGTTCGGCGATCAGAACAATTATCGCTACACCAAGAGCTGCATAATCTTACGCACTTGCCCACGTGTGAATGTGACAGTTTTGGAAAAACGATGGGATTTTGTGACAAATTTCAATACAAAAGTGATCAGATAAGAATATAGTTTCTCTTCAGAAAATGTGGTGATTGGGTCATTTTTTTTAGTTAGATATAGTTACCCTTCAAAAAAATTGGTTACTAGGAATTTTGGTGAAAACTAAGTATTTTGGCGTCAGGATATATTCAATCCCAGCTTCGCGAATGGTAAAGGAATTCCCTAGGGTGCCAACACTTTGACAAAACTAGATGCTGGGCGCTACAAAATCTTACCCACACGGCCAGTGGGCCTATTCCTTCACCACTGTGACAGTGACAAAGTTCGCAAACTTTGGATGTGACAATTCCATGAAGGTTCAGACATGCAAAATTTCCTTCATGTGGTGTTTCCCGCTGAGCTGCCAAGGACATCTTCTGCTTGGTGGTTTGTTTATATCAAAACGCTTTCATCCGGTGTGACGTGTGTTGAAGTGCGGCTGGGCGATGCTGTATGGCGTTCTTTAAGTTAAAATTAATTGTTGATAATCACGATGGGTTCCCGTGAAACAGTAATTTGTGGTTATTGTGATGTGGACGCTAGTTCTGGTCCTTGGAAAGGAAAACCACAGTATTTGAAGCAGGACATCAAAAGAAAACATGCTGAGCGCTTATCGGAATTCGGCAAGAAACCGCGAGTGCGCAATCCATTCTGGGACAAGTTCTTTTCTGCACAGGCTGGTGGTGATGCAACAGGTAAGGCTGAGTCAAGGGGTGGGTCTTTAATTCTGGCTCATTTTCAATGGCGGGTCCAAAATGACGAACACGTTGGTGTGTATGTGTGTGGGGGGGGGCAAGGCCCTAGATGCGGGGGGGGGGGGGTAATACTTCAGTAACACACCTCCCCAGTTTATCGTAGTCTTGAGATACCCATTAAAAGAAGAATTAGTCAGCTGACGGTATATTTTATTGCAGTAAAAATGCCGCAGAATAATTTCGCGAGCCAGTGATTGACGTGCAAGGTCACGTCGTGGCGACTGCGCATCTGTCTTTCGGTCTCAAATACAAGTCTTGCGTTCCGCCAGGAACGGAGGTTTAGTGAGAACGTGATAGGCAGGGACGTAGGAACGTCACGAAAAGTGGGGGAGGGGGGCAGCAGTGAAACTTTGATCTCGTTTTGGGAAAACCCCAATCCCCTTATGGAAGATGTCTTTGCAAATTTGGAATGTTCTCGTCTTGTAGAACCTTTTGCCATCAAAAACTTTTCTCACCAAGCAAAAAACAATAATTTAGCCATCAAAATGGCCGAAAAGTGAGGGGCCATGAGGGGTTCCTACGCCTATGCACTGATAGGATTTAGTAGTCGACTTGTGTTTTCACTCTGCAATAAAACATACAGTCAGCTGACGAATTATTCTTCTAATAGGTACCTCAAGACTACGATAAACTGGGGAGGTTCGTTACTGAAGTATGTGGGGGAGGGGTCCCCAAAAGGTATCGCATAATTATTTTGTTTAAACACAGGATTTTGCTTTCTTATGCGTTAATAGCTGATTCCAAGTAAACTACCTTTATTAAAGGGAATAGTTCACCTTTAACATGGGGTTTTGGACTGAGATAGCAGATTTGTAGAGCAGATCTAAAAATGGTTTGTGGTGAAAGAATTACCTCTCTACGTTAAGTAATTTCGACACAGGACTTCATTCCCGCTGTTCCGGGCCACGATCGGGGAATGAACGCTCGCCAGAGGTATGACGTCATACCCGCTGTCGTCAGAATTGCTTCATACGCAGATTCTGCCGCAAACTAGCCGTGGTATTTATACAGACATTGGCCGTGGTCATTAGTAAATTTGAAATAGTACAGAAATAATATAGGTTGTTATTACCAAGGTCTGTTATTACCACCGAGTTGGTTCAGTGACTGGATGCATTGCCGGGATCAGAAGCCAGAGTTCCGAGCTTGCGAAATTGTATTGTAAGAAGGTGCAAATCCCAATATAGAAACGGGGCGACCCTGAGCTGAACGCGACGATTTTCTGGTAAGTTCTTGTTCTTGTTGACCTTATACATCATTGATCATGAATCTGATTTGTACACAGACCAGGTATTTCATGTGTTTGTTTCATGGAAATGCTTGCTTGATTGGTTCTACAGAAGTATAATGAAAATATAGTAAATATTTTACTGCAGCCCATGATAGAAATATGGATATAATATTATCTAAATATAATGGGAAATTGTATTAATATCCAGACAATTATTGCATATGACACAAAAAGCTAACATAGGTGGACATGTTTTGTCATAGAACACTTGATCAGCACCTTTTGATTCATTGTGTAAAATTGCATCTTGCCTAATGAAGCCTTATGATGAAACACGTCCAACGGTGGGTCTGTTCCTGTGGCGCCTCTAACCTCCTCAAAGTTGCTCCAACTTTCAACGCTCCCAGGCGTACACAAGGATGGGAGGGGGGGGGCAAATGGACCAATGCCCCCCCCCCCCCTCCCCCTGAAGGTCTGTATGTGCCCCTTTGGTAAACAAAATTAATTAATTTGTGTTTGTTTTTTAGGAAAAAGTTGGGCGATATTCCGCTTTTGCACACCTTTATGTGGGGCGCGTGAATCATGATACATGTGCGGCGCCCTTGCCGCGCCTCCTGCTGGGCGCGCCTCTGCGGGCGGCCGGGTCCGCCTCCAGCTGGGCGCGCCCCTGCGACCGCCGGCGCTCGGGGTCGGAGCGAGAGCCGGGGGCGGGTGGGGATTGTGACCTGGCGCTGGAGCTGAGCGGACGTTTGGACGGCAATACACGGCCAGAAAAGGATCGCTGTCTCTACCTAACATTGGCGCGGTACGGTAAGCGAATTACGTTCTTTATATACGAGTGTAATTTGTTCGTTTAGACGACACATATGCTAAAGCTATTTATTCTGATTTTGAATGTCAGCGTTTTCACCTAGCGACATGGAATAAAGCAAAGGTGTGATCGTTTTCGACACAGCTGTTGGCTTGATTTCAGGTCGATGATAAGGGTATTTAGCTGACATACTGTGGTCTAGGCTAGCGGGTCCGTTATTATTTTCGACAAGTCGTGAGATATATATTTGACGTGTCGTTTAACGACACGATTTTTGTCGCTATTATATGTCCTACGATTTATTTATGAACTGCTAAATAGTAAAAGTGATCGTCACAGTCATTATTCAAATTCAAGCGTCACAGTCATTATTCAAATTCGTTTATTTCCAAATATTTTGGTCATAGACCTGTCTGAGCTTCATCCTTTTTCTTAAGTTATATAACGGTCAATCACCGCACAACAATCACCGCACAACAATGGCAGGCGAGCTGTCCATGAAGATCCACAACACAACTAAATTTAGCGGTCATATGGAGGAGAATTGGGAAACGTGGATTTTCCGTTTTGAAACACGCTTCGGCGAGGCCGATGAGCAAAAATTGGCTTCGATTCTTCTCGACGTTTTGGACGGCGCTGCTTTGGATGTTTGCGGAAAACTGAGCAAAGGTGATAGGAAGGATTACAAAACTCTGACAGGGACTCTGCAAAATAAATTCGGAACTAGCGTAGACGCACGACGGGCCAATGCGGAGCTGCGTCAGATACGCCAGTCACCTGGGGAAAGCACCGAAGCATTCGCAGATCGCGTTCGAAAACTCACAAATATGGCAAACCCAGGGCTGTCGAGTGAACAACTCGATCACACAGCTCTGGAGCACTTCTTGTGTGGTCTCAACGATCTGAAACTGCAGGAAAGGCTTCACAACAACGATGCGGTTCTATCCCTACAAAAAGCAGAAGAAGTAGCTCAAAGACTTCAGGAAAAATACCAAACGTTGACCGCCATGCGGACAGCAGCTGGGCAGGACACGGCTGCGGCCATTTCTGCCAACAAAGCGCCAGCCAACGAAACACAGCAGAACAGAGAAGGTGATCAGACAGGAGAAGTTCTTGCCATGGTAGGTGAGCTACGAAAGGAGTTGAGTGACATGAAAACTCAAATGAGTCGGGACCAAAAGTCAAACACGTTCAACAGGGGCAACCGAGGCGCTTGTTACCAGTGTGGCGATACCGCCCACTTCAAGCGCGATTGTCCGCAGCTCACCGACCAACGTCAGCAAGGACAAAGATCTATTGTCCCAAGGACAGTCCCAGACACGGTTCATCCTGGGATTCAATGTCTGGGCTGTGGGAGGCGCGGTCATGTGGTAGCCAGATGTTGGAGAACGCCAATCGCGGCGGGTGGCGTCGGTTCCTCGAGCACCCCACGAAATATGGCAGGCGTAGTATGCCTGAATTGTGGGAAGCGGGGACACTGGGCGGCTGACTGCTGGCAGGAAACACGTGTCACGGGGCTGCAATCCCCAGTCGGGCCGCAACAGCGTACACATCAGGGAAACGACCGTTGACTGGTGCTGTTGGGCGAGCATCAGTCAAGGCAGAGCAAGGAGAAGTAAGCCCAAAGCGCGCATCGGCGATAAAAGTTGAAGTTGAAGGCCACAGTGTGTGGGCCCTTATCGACTCGGGTGCCGATATATCCATGATCGGGCACGAGTTCGCTCGGACAACCATTCCCAAAGGGTCGTTGCAAAAAGGGTCATTCGGAACGATTACGCAGGCTGGCGGGCAAAAGATACCGGTCACGAGCCAAGCAGAGGTGGCATTTCAAATACAGGCAGAGCAGTTTATCCACCCCATGGTCATCATCCCAGGCCTGATCTACCAGGTGGTGCTGGGGCGAGATTTCTGCTGCCAACACAAGACAGTCCTGGACGACAGAGCAGGCGTCTTCAGAATTGGCAGCCTCGAGATCCCGCTCCCCACGTATGCGGAACTGCGACCGCAACGTGCCAGGGTGGTAACCTGCACAGCACTTACCGTCCCCGCCAGGTCTCGGGCGCTTGTGCAGATGGATGTTGAAATCCCAGATGGGGGCGTGAAGATCGCCAGGGAAGCCACCTGGCAAGGCGTACTGGAACCACGCTCAGTGGGGAACGACCAAGAGTGGAGGGTCCCCCGCGTGGTTGCAGCGGTAACAAGGGAGGCAACAGTACCAGTCCAGATCACAAACATCGGGAGCCAGGCAGTCACGCTCCCTCCCGGTACAGAGATCGGAACTCTGTACTCTGTCCACGAAGATGGTAAAGGCATGTACGACGTCCCCAGCACAGCCGTTGCTTCGGCTCAGATCAGTGCAGGGGCGCTCGATCAGATCATGGGTGAGCTCAAACTCGATGCAACAGTTCTGTCGGAGACTGGGAAAACCTCGCTGGAACGGCTGGTGACGCAGTACAGCGATATTTTCAGCAAAGGTGATACGGACATCGGAAAGACGACGATCCTCCAACATCGTATCGAGACTGGCGATGCAGCGCCAGTGCGTCAAAGGCCACGCAGGATCCCAATGAGGCTCAGAGAAGAAGTTGAAAAACAAAAAGGAAAAATGCTAAGGGATGGAATCATCGAGGAAAGTTCAAGCCCATGGTGCTCACCAATCGTGCTGGCCAAGAAGAAAGACGGTAGTTTTAGGTTCTGCGTCGATCTCCGAGCAGTCAACGACGTCACTCAGTGTCTGCCAATCCCTCTCCCGAGGGTGGATGAAAGCCTTGACAACCTTGCAGGGGCCAAGCTCTTCTCCACCCTCGACATGGCGTCAGGCTACTGGCAGGTTGATCTCGCCGAAAAGGATCGTGAGAAGACTGCCTTCAGCACAGGGAAGGGCCTGCATCAGTCCCGGGCCATGCCGTTCGGCCTGAAGAATGCTGGGGCCACATTCCAGCGATTGATGGAGCTGGTGCTGGCTGGAATGGATTCCAAGAGCTGTCTGGTCTATATAGACGACATCATCGTTTTCGGAGAGACAGAGCAAGCGCATCTCAAGAACCTCGAAGATGTGTTTCAGAGGATCAGAGCAGCAGGGATGAAGTTGAAGACCAATAAATGTTGTCTGGCTCGAGACGAGGTGGTGTTCCTCGGACACAAGGTGGGGAAGAGGGGCGTGCAGCCCGACCCAGCAAACGTGGAGAAGGTGCGCAACTGGCCACGACCACAGAAAGCCGATGAGCTGAAGAGCTTCCTGGGGCTTGCAGGGTACTACTCTCGTTTCGTGCCCAACTATTCTGATCTTGTGCGACCGATCAGAGAGGCTGCGGAAAAGAAGGGCGAGCTGGAGTGGACTGAGGAGCTCAGCGAGAGTTTCGAGACCATCAAGATGAAGTTGACGTCTCCTCCGATCCTGGCTCTAGCAACGTGCAAAGGGGAATTCCAGCTCGCAACTGACGCCTCGAACACTGCAGTAGGAGCTGTGCTCACAGAAACAGTCGATGGCGAAGAGAGAGTAGTCGCTTATGCCAGCAAAGTACTGAACAAAAGTGAGCGCCGGTGGCCGGCGTACGACAAGGAGCTGTGGGCAATCGTCTGGGCCATCAGACACTTCCGTCAATATCTGGCAGCCACAAGGTTCACGGTCCTGTCTGACCACAAGCCTCTCAGGAACATCCCGAGCTCGATCAATGTTGACAGGGATGCCACGGGACGGAGGGGTCGATGGGCCATCGAACTGAGCACGTACGATCTCGTCGTGCAGTACCGAAAGGGCAGTGACAATGGCAATGCTGACGCCCTGTCAAGACCAGTGGTTGATCAAGCGCCAGAGGATGAAGCTGGAGAGCTCATGGCCGTCAACCATGACGGCGGAAGAAATGCTATTGACGTCGATAGCCTACGACGAGAACAAGATCTCGATCTACTCTTCAGCGAGGTCAAGGGATGGATGACGGCAGGTAAACTACCCCCGAAGAAAGAACTTCGAAGGAGGAACAGGAATCTGCGCACAATGGCTCGATTGTTCGACCAACTGACGATGGAGCAGGGCATCATGAAGCTAAGACGGCATGAAGACAGCAGTGATCCCGTAATACTCCTTCCCCGGACGTACCGCGAAGCAGTCTTGAACATGCTGCACGATGACAAGACTGCAGGACATTTGGGTACCGCCCGTACTCAGGAGAAGGTAGCGACTAGGTTTTTCTGGCCGGGAATGAGCAAAGACGTCACCCATCACTGCGAGACATGCGAAGCCTGTCAGCGTCGAAGCAGCCCAACACCAAAGATGCAAGCTTCTCTTCGTACGGACACCTATTCGAGGCCATTTGAGAGGGTGGCTATCGATATCACTGAGATGCCGATGTCTGCGCGCGGAAACAAGTATGCGTTGGTAGTTATGGACTATTTCACCAAGTATGTGTCCACATATGCCATGCCAAATCAGACTGCTGAGACGGTGTCCGAGTGTCTACTCGACATGGTGCTGCGACATGGAGTTCCTGAGCGCCTTCACAGTGACCAAGGCCGGCAGTTTGAGTCTGCTGTCTTCCAGTCTCTGTGCAGACGACTGGGCATCGAGAAGACCCGAACATCACCATACCGACCGCAGAGTGATGGAATGGTGGAGCGATTCAACCGCACGCTCAAAGACATGTCCTCAAAATTCCTAAAGCCATGTGGATCTGACTGGGACGATCATTTGGCGTCCCTCACTTTCGCTTACAACACGTCCAAACACTCGGTGACCTGGTTCACGCCATTTTTCCTGGTGCATGGACACGAAGCCCGCCTTCCAGTTGACGAGCTTTTCGGCGTGAGGAATGAGGTGTCGATGATCGACTCCTATGTCGAAAACAAACTCCGCCAGCTCAGAGAAGCGTACGCCAAAGTCCAAGATAACATCGACAAGGCAGCTCACGACATGACGGAAGCACGCGAGAAATTATCACGAGAGATTTCTTACGAGCCCGGCCAGAGAGTGTGGGTGCTGAATCACACTGCTAACGTTGGTGGCAAGCGCAAGCTGGCCTTGCATTACAAAGGCCCAGCAACTATAATACAGAGGCAGGGCCCTAGCGAGGAAGGAGCCACCTACAAGGTCAGCATGCCAGGAGGCAAAGAAACGAACATTCACCACAACCATCTGAAGCCTATGAAGATGAGAGAACGGGACGACCCAGCGGATCGGTCGGCCACGCGTGACAAGCGAGAGAAGCAGTCGGAAGACGGAGAACATAAGGATCGCGACACAAACATCACGTCTAAGGACAGTATCCCACTCCCCAGTTTCGTGTGGGTGCCCAGCGAGAGGGCCACGGAACAACTATCACAGCCGGCTACCAGATATGTGACGAGATATGGGCGGGTGTCCAAACCCACCGTAAGATACCCGGACCAGTAAAACATAAAAAGATGTATAAACATAAAACAACATAAAATACACAATCACTTGGCATGCATACGTGGGCGCAGAGGTGTTAATTATATCACTAAGATACTTGTAACGTATTTCGGCCCTTTTGTACCCCAGACAACAATGTCCATATGTGCATGAATGTTGATATACGTTTCGGCACCATGTGTATGCAGTGTGCATTGATACACACCGATGTGGTGATGTTGGCAGATATGGACCTCACTGAGCAAGTTAGTACGGCACGAGACTGCGCTCAACCGTCAGCCGAGCGATTCACCCAGCTGGAGGCTCGCTTCAACGACCTCAAGAGCACGGTGGACGAGCTGCAGCTCCGGGTGGACGCACTGGAGAGCATACGGGCGCCACCCGACGCGGGAAAACCATCTCCAGACGGTAACGCGACGGTAGAGTCGATAAGGGGTGATGAGGCCGACGAGGTCACGCCACTCGATTTACCGATGGCGGACCCCTCGATTAAGGCCCCTAGTCGTTATGTCAGCCCGGG
The DNA here is from genome assembly GCA_036785665.1 of Chirona hameri. NCBI lineage: Eukaryota > Metazoa > Arthropoda > Thecostraca > Balanomorpha > Balanidae > Chirona > Chirona hameri. Next base: position 30,070 of record JAXIVJ010009533.1, on the reverse strand, counting down.
AGCCGTCGATGTAGATGACCTCCTCACGGAGGCCGAGGCCTTAGGGCAAGGCATTTATGATGAGGACGTGCGGGGGCTCATAGAAATGTTTGTTCCCACGTTCCCCAAGGAGGATGGTACCGGGACAGCAGACGACACGGCCATGGAGCTTGGGAAGTTGCTGCAGGAGCCGGCCTTCCAGATGGCGTTGGCGGAGGAGGCGCCCTCCAACTCAGCCGCGACAGCTGGCCTGGCGGAGACAGGCCGCCAGCGGTCGTACCTCCAAGCAATCCCCGGCGCAGCTCGCGCGGCCACGCAACAGAGCACACGGGAGGGAAAGCTGAACCTAATCCTGGGGGATAGTTTGGCGGCCAACCTTGACCTCCCACTTGGCCCAAGGGAGTTCGTGCTGAACCTGGCTGTGCGGGGAAGTACATGGTCAAAGGAAAGGCAGTTGATTAGGGAGCACATCCGGGAGTGGGAGGATGAGGCTCGTAAACAGAACCTAAGGCTAGGGAAAGTGTTTATATGGCTTGGGGGTAATGAGGTGTACGGCAGGCCCAATGAGGAGCCAAGGGGTCTGTCCGAAAGGGACGTGGAGGAGGTGTTGGAGGAGCTACGTTCTAACGAAGTTATTTTGGCAGGCCCGGCTCCTCGACTCTGGTGCGACATGGGGGTACAATACGAGGAAACCCCGGCGTTCCGCGCTGACCAGGCCATGAGGAGGATGGCAGCGGCACACGGGGCGCAGTTCGTGCCCTACCTCGGACGCTCCCTGACCAGCATGGTCAGGCGCCGGCACGTGGTTCGGAACGACATCGCCTGCCATTGGTTCAAGCGGGACGGCGTCCACCTGAGCCCTCTGGGGTACCAAAAGGTCGTGAAGAAGTTGTGCAACTTATTTAGTTACTAACTGCCGGAGCTAACAGACGACGTGCTCGATATCGACACGGTCAGCTGTTAATAGATCTTGGTTTTGTTTGTCGTTTTGTTTTGTTCTTCTGCGTGTGTTTGGTTTCATGATAAACAGAGGCTTTCCATTTTATGTTGGGGGGAGGTGTGTGGGGCGCGTGAATCATGATACATGTGCGGCGCCCTTGCCGCGCCTCCTGCTGGGCGCGCCTCTGCGGGCGGCCGGGTCCGCCTCCAGCTGGGCGCGCCCCTGCGACCGCCGGCGCTCGGGGTCGGAGCGAGAGCCGGGGGCGGGTGGGGATTGTGACCTGGCGCTGGAGCTGAGCGGACGTTTGGACGGCAATACACGGCCAGAAAAGGATCGCTGTCTCTACCTAACATTTATATAGGTAAATTGAATTAACATTCCAGTTGTAATGGCGGAGTCATTGCGGTTGGTTGAGGGGATTTATGGGTGATAAAAAATATTATTGTTAGGTAAGTACTGAGAATGTCTCTGTTTTGAGTGCAGTTCTAATGAAATCAGACGTGTAGAATTAGTATAAAATATTTGGTTTTCATATAAAAAGGTGTGCAAAACCGGAATACGACAAAAAAAATTGAAAATATGCCCCTCAAAAAATATATTGGGTCAAATATGGTGAGTTTTTTGGGTTGGGGTACTTTATGCCCCCTAAGCAAAAATTGCCCCCTCCTGTGGCCTTTCTCATAAAGGTTTGTAGTACAATTTTGTGGTATAGTTGTAAGATTGAGTAGTAAAGTTGTAAAATTGTGTTTCATAAAGCAAAAACTACTACTTACTACACTCGAGACTTTACAACTTTACAACTCTACTATGTTACTACTAGTTAGTAAGCAAATGGACGCGTTCTGTTTCATAATGGTCAGCTGATTTTCCGACGGTAGTAGAATTGTAAAAAAAATATTTACAACTCTCCTACCAAATAAACACATGCTCCTTTCCGTAGTAAAACTTATGGACCAGCCCGTCTTTATCTTGCCCTATACCTACCACTCGTGAACGGTATGGAAGATGAGAGAAGAGAGAGGAGAAGAAACAGACGAATATTTAGAGAACGGATCAACATGACGTGGGATGTGCCTGAATCATTTAGGTGAGTTTTTCGCTGTACGGCTGTAGCAGTGATGTTTGGTGTAAATGTTGGCATGATATTGGCATTGATATTATTTACTTAACGTTATCATCATAGGCAGGTAATTATGATATATCCATTTGAAGCACAGAAAAATGTATGGTTTCTTCAATCAACATAAATGTTGCACATCTCATGACTCGATTATCAGAAATGACTTGCCAGCATTAGTGGATCCAGGGGGGGGGGGCATGCTAGGCTATGCTAGGCAAGTCTTTTCGCCATGTGAAGAACGGCAGTCCAGTGTCGTGTTCTTGTTTGTTTGCCGCCCGCATTTCGAAAATTGCCGAACATGTACTGGAAAGTCGGTCAAGTGCAGTTGTAATAATCGCGTTATCAGTGGAAGTACTTGCGGAGGCGGGGGGGGGGGGCACGGGGGCCATGCACCTCCCTAAGCAAAATAAATTTACACTTGATAAAATTAGATTATCTGACGACCTCCCCCCCCCGTCCCCCCAGTCAACAACATATATCTGAGGAGCGAAAATTGTTTCTACCAACGACGTGCCCCCCCCCCCCCCTGATAAAAAACCTGACCATGTGCCAGGGGGGTCGCCGATTAAAGGAAATAGTTCACCTTCGGAAAATTTCTCAGAACACGATTTTATCATATTTTTTAATACAGTTTCTTTTTTTCTTTTAAAAAATGGTCCTACATCGCGCCAATCCAGGACATAAGTTCGTAAATTATTAATTGTATGGTGTGCGTTATTGGTCTGCGCATGCGCCATGTAGTGCTGGCACTTTCAGACGGTACGATATATCATATATGCGCCGCATTCCTTCGCCAAAAAGTCAGATATCTTCCGCTGGAGAGTCTTTTCAGCCAAGAAAAGTTGCAGATATGGATTTCTCAACACTAGCTACAAAACTGCTATTTCAGTTCAAAACCTCATGTTGAAGGTGAACTATTTCCTTTAACGAAACTGTCTCAGTATCTGAAGAAAAATAGTAAAATCAGACTACTTTGATATGCATTCTCTATAGGTACGCGAAGTCTTTCAAAATTTGCGTTATCCTCAATAGACAATTATTCCAAATAAATTGTTTTACTTACATGTCAAATCAATTATTACATTTCACAACCAAACTACGGACGAATACCTATTAGGAAAATAATTCACAATCATGTGTAAGATGAATCTTACTGCCGGGCTCACTGCGCGCTTTTGCAATTTATCGCTTCGCTTTTACGTTGTATCAGGTCGACTTTGCGTTTTCTCACGTTCATAAAAATGTTAACTACGTGTTAATATACAGTGCAGGCTCCACTGAACGAAATTAGAAAGTGAATAAATGAAAAAGTGCGTAATCGGTACGGTAAACCTCAAAATCTAAACAGAAAAGTGCAAAAGTGTAACCAGAAAACGTCTAATCAACACGCAAAAACGAAAAAATGAGAAAGGATAAAAACGAGAAAATGTTTGATTAGTTGAAAGTTTTTGCACTTTTGAAGTTTGCTGTGCTCATCATGCCACCTTTCAAGTGATTTGTGGCTGTGTTTCAGGCGAATATTTTCAAAGAAGCTACTTGCCGTATTTAAACTACTCCTGCCACCTTGCGTTTGCAAAGAAAGCTGAGCTCTGAACTCGCCGTTGCGTAATGTAAACAAAACATTCCGATGGCCATCTTTGCGTTTGAGAAAAATTTGATACGGCGAAAAAGCCGCCCGACGGGGCTTCGAACCCGTAATCTTCTGATAACCATACCATTTTGATCAGCGCCTATAACCTCTCGGCCACTGATGCGACAGGTACCAGCGTGGGAAATAAGCAGTATACTTGAGGAAGGGTGAGACAAAAGGTCATAACTACAATGTAGTGCGGGTTTCATGTAAGAAATCTTTATCTTGGATCACAATATCGCGGCGAAAAAAAATATTGTGATAATCCGATTGACAGTTCCACCCGTCTCAGAAGTTCCCTAACGAAGTGTGTCACGTGAAACATGTGTTAATGCTTGAGGAAACGATAAAGCGCAAAAGCTAGAAAGTGCAAAAGCTAGAAAGTGTAAAAATGTAAAAGCGACACGATGAAACGATAAATCGAAAAAACGCATCACCCAAAAGTGCACAGTGGAGCCTGAGCTTCACACTGTTTATTTCATTTGTGCAGCAATCCAAGGTCCTTTTGCAATCCTTTTGTAATGTTCTTGACTACTACCTTTTAAGTTTGGCTATTTTAAATTGTTTCCTTTGTTCTTTAGGTTTGTTGTTTTCGTTTTCATACAATGATATATTTCCTTTTAAAAATATTAGAATGCTTTTTCGTATTTCGTTTCATTTTTACCAATATATCACAGCAATTTATAAAGTCCTTGTTTTGTCTTTCACGCAGCAGATTACTAGCATGCCATTTTTACTAACCTTCAACAATACAAAGTACTACGCTTTATGAAACACGCGACAGTAGTAAGTAGTAAACTTGAAACTACAATTCTACTACAGTAGTAAGATTGTGAAAATTATTTATGAGAAAGGCCACCAGAGTGAATCCTGTGTACGCCACTGGCAACTGTTCTGTCCTATTGCACAGACAGTTGCAAGTTGGAACAACTTGGAGGAGGTTAGAGGCGCCACAGGAGCAGGCCCTATGTCAGCTTTGCCGGGTTGTTTGTCTAATGGGGAAATGGTCATTTTCTTGTAAAACAAGATGCATCAACAATGCAAGTTAACTGCTGTTAAACTGAGCTCGTCATAACCAGTGTCGTACCCAGGATTCACTCTAGGAGGGACAACTTTTGCTTAGGGGGGCATAAAGTACCCTCACCAAAAATAAACTCAGGTTTTGGCCAGCTATATTTTTAAAAAGGGCATACTTTCACCATTAAAAAATATATATCAAAGGGGCACGTACAGAGTACAGACCTTACCTTACCTTACCTTACCTTACTTTACCTTACAGTAATCAGGATTTTTAGGCCTCAAGGCCTGTAGTACTCGCTCTCATCGAGTTCATGATTCCTGGCATGTCTCAGTCAGTTGCAGATATGCTGAACCTGACGTGAGCCCAATGGGCGTCCAATCTAGCCTTGGAAGGCATTCAGCGAAGGAGCGCAGACCACTTTGGATGGGAGGCCATTCCAATCATTCACAATACGTGTGGCGAAGGCGAATTGTCTGACCCTTGTGGTCACCGAGGACTTGCGGAGTTTGAAAGGATGGCCTCTAGTTGGACCGTCAGGGGGAATTGCCCTGTTTGCCCCCCCCCCCCCCCCCCCCCGCTTGTGTACGTCTATGGTCCTAACCTCATACTTTTCCCATATTCCTACATTTCATCCAAATCTGAAGGTAAAGTTTCATTGTTTTGTTGTGTCAAAATGCTGTACTGTTCACACTGTGCATGGTGAAAATCAAATCTTCGGTCACATTAAAATAGCTTACTTTTCCTGCCAATACTTTGGAGTGTTTTAGTGTGTCAATATTGTCTACACTATGATAACATGAAAGTCCACTGTTAGAACCTGACTGAAGTGTACAGCCAGGGAGGGGATGAAGTACAGCCTTGTGGAGAAACTCTATATAACCATCATGCATTATTTTGGCTTAAATATTTATATTGATACAACAAATTTTGTATTTTAAATCATTGATACATCTACTGTGAAGGACTCTAACACAGCCATCATGTTTTATATTAGTACAGACAATATTTTGTAAGGCTGGGCATGGATCAAACCAATGCTTGATATTTATATGTATGACACATACATATCTTCCATAGGTGTAGATTTATATACTTTTGGGGTGGCCCTCGCCCCCCCCCCCCCCCCCCAATGTTGAGTTTGGCTCCCCCAATGGTACCCGCTCGGCCCTCCCAATGTTTTTGGCCGCTGGCGGATCCAACAGGGAGCAAGGCGGCCAAGCCTCCCAAACCGCCTGAAAAGGGAAAGAAATTGACACGTGTCCTATTTCAAAAGAAAGTATATGCAGCTTTTACTAAGAAAAACTTGTTTGAAATCCCCTCTTTATGTATAAAGATGCGAAATCCGGTGAATTGTTAATATATTTGCAATGTTCTATTTTTAGGGCATTTTTCCGAAGAAATGTTTTTTATTGATTTCTTTTAAATTATTTTTGGCGGGGTCAAAAACCAAAGCTTTCACAAATCCGAAAGTCAATTTTGTAGCCCTTGCTATTTGCTATTTTCTGACATTTTGTATTGCATTTTGCTCAAAATATAGAATTTGCATGCTCTCTTAAAGTTTAGCTGATTTTTGTATTCGCCAAACTCGTGTGTAGTGACGTCACTAAATTCGTGATATCTCGATTTTTTTATCCACGAAATTTCTTCATTTATGCACAGAATACGTAAAATTGGTGTAGGGGAAGGTACCCAAAGTTTAACGTTGATATCGCTATTGGTTTTTGAGCCATTGCGAAAATTTGTCAGGGGGAGATATTTGCCCCCCCCCCCCCCCCAGTCATTGGCAGGTTAACATTGCCATTTTACTAAGTAAGGGTTTCAAGTAAGGACTCGGGCCTTCTGGCGGATGCAGACCGGCCCAAAACGTTGGTTTGAGGGGCCGTCCGACAGATTTCCAAAACTCATGAGATTTCGTCTGTTTTTAGGCCCCTCTGGCCAGTGACGGCGCCCCTCTGGCCAGTAACGACGCCCCTCTGGCCAGTGACGGCGCCCCTCTAGCTAGTATCGGCGCCCCTCCTGCTAATGACGGCGCCCCTCCTGCTAATGACGGCGCCCCTCCGGCCAGTGACGACGCCCCGCTGGCCAGTGACGGCGCCCCTCTGGCCAGTGACATCACCCTTATGGCCAGTGACGGCGCCCCTCTGGCCAGTGACGACGTCCCTATGGCCGGTGATGGCGCCCCTCTGACCAGTGACGGCGCCACTCTGGCTAGTGTTGGCGCCCCTACTGCTAATGACGGCGCCCCTCTGGCTAGTGTTGGCGCCCCTACTGCTAATGACGGCGCCCCTCTGGTTAGTGACGGCGTCCCTCTGGTTAGTGACGGCGCCCCTCTGGCCAGTGACGGCGCCTTATGGCCAGTGACGGTGCCCCTCCTGCTAATGACGGCGCCCCTCCGGCCAGTGACTGCGCCCCTCCGGCCAGTGACGGCGCCCCTCCGTCTAATGACGGCGCCCATCTGGCCAGTGACGGCCAGTCACATTTACTCAGTATTGTGCACCTAATTGGCTCCGAATAATGGGTTATGTAATAAGAAACCTAAGACACTGTAATGACGGCGCCCCTCTGGCCAGTGACGCCAAATGTCAAATGACACTGAGGCCAGTGAGAGACTCAAAATGACGCTGTTCCAAAATGTCTTTTTTGTGTTGTGCTTGTGCTATTACGTTAGCAGTATTATTTGTATTGACGTCATCATTTGTCGTTCACGTTGTTGTTCACGTCATCACGTTGTTCATACTCAGTCATTGTTGTGTTCTATGTCGCCATATTATTTTTTTAAAGGTAATTGTTTTTCTTTTCTTTTCTGCAGGCCGCCAACGTTCAGCCTCCGTAAGAAGGTCGCCGTGATCGACTTCTCGGCTCATATGGGCCGGACTATGCGCGGAACGACGACGGCATTGTGAAGTGAGGACATACCGCTAACCTTTTTATCAATTGTCTTTCTGTCTGTCATCTTTCCTCTATTGCAAAGCGCCGGTATGGTCAGCAATGCACGAGGGATTGAGCTCGCCTATTACATCTCAAAATGCTGTTCATGTCATGTAACTAGCTGTGGTCCTTGGTTGTCTGGTTGTCTTCCAGACTGTCTCTCTGTTGTTTAATGTCGTACAACCAAAGGACATAATGGACGTTTTGATGCCCTACCATTATTACATTTACGCCAGGCATTATACCTCGCTTACATCGTTGTTTCAGAACAGTGCGGTGCTTCAAACGGGTGTCGGACTCCTGCATCGTGACGCCCATCAAGGTGCGAAAAACCTTTCTGCACGTTCGCCCGATTATGGCTAAGATCGTGGCGATGCGGAAACGGCGGGTCATCTGCGGCCCCATCGTTCACCAGGACGATCCCCGCCGGTCGAGTGGGCCGTACGGCCATCGGGCTCCAGGCCCAAATGAGTCGAAGGAGACTCTCGACAGCAGCTGGGCAGAGCACTCCCGCTTCAACGACAGCGTCCAGTGAAGCTGGAAGCGGGGGGGGGGTTCGACCCGGTATGTGGTGATCAGGCACGTTGCCAGGATTTTTCTCAGGAGTGGGGTGGGGGGCACGTCGGTGATAGATACAAATTTCGCTCCTCAGACATATGTTGGGTGGGTGGGGGGGGGGGGGGGGGTGGGTGGTCGTCAGAGAATCTCATTTTATCTAGTGTAAATATATTTTGTTCGGGGGGGGGGCCGCAGGGCCCCGGTAGCCACCCCCTTGTCTACGTCCCTGGTGGTGATCAGCATTGCTTCGTGGTGCCAGTGTTGCTGGGTTGAAGCACCGGCTATGACACCTGTACAGTGTACAATGTATATAATATAATACTCATCCAGTACATCATTTGAACATAGAACTTGGTGGCTTGCAATGTGTTTACAGTACGCACATGAAGAGGGAAGAGCGTTTCAATTTACCTATACAATAACCATGTGTACAACATGCGGTAGCTTTTCGCGACGCCGACACTGTCCAACACCTTACGGCGTTGTGCACCTGAAAGACGGGTCGCACGGAACTTGGACGTGGCACGAGAACGAATTTATATATTCAGATATTGCATTCAATCAGATAGTATATTGCACTGTACATCCTACCGCTGATCTTCTTGTTCCTGGTTCACCACAGGGAGCAGTCTGTGCGTAAGTATGAACGTTACATTCACAGTATATCCGTACAAAAGGTATTAAAAGCCAACAAAGTTGCTCGCGCTCCTAGTCGCACAGACTGCGCAGTCAAGAGCGAACGCACACAGCGCCGCCACCGGGCTATACATCAACTAAATATACATAGGAGTTGCTCTGCGAGACAGGTCCACGATCCGCTGTCGCCACAGCCAGACTGGTTATTGATTCGACTCTGATTGCATCGATTAGAATCGTTCAATCAAAATCCCTTGAATCAAAGAAGAATCGATTCACCACCGGACTGTTTTATTCATGAATCGTGATTGAATCAAAACTCGCATAGAAACGAGGCTGATTAAATAAAAAAAGGTTGTGCAATGCTATTTCAATGGTGAGTCAAACGTGATTTGATCAAAAAATGTTTTTATTCTTTGAATCGGAAAGAATAATTTCTCAAAATGTGTATCCATGAATCAAACGGTGACTGAATCATTTATATTCCAAAATGAATCGTGATTGAAACCTTCCAAATACGGTGAATCAATAACCAGTCTGGCCACAGCATCAAATGCATCGCTGGCACGGCGCCAGCGACGTGCCGCCCGTAACATCCTCCACACCAGAAGAAGAGCGGTTGACTACTCTCGAACGAAACTTAAACTGCTGACGCACAGTCACACACAAAGATGAATTCCTAACTTCCTTCCTTACATGTCGTCTCAAAACAAAAACTTCAACTAGGCCAGGCACAGGCACGTAGCCAGGATTTCGACCAGGGGGGGGGGGGGCGGCGCCTCGAAAGAGCCCCTTCCCGAGCGTTGAAAGGGCCCCTTCTCAAGCGTTGAAAGGCCCCCCCCAAAAAAAACGCATGAAAAGGCACGTTACAAGGCTGAAAAATGCAGTATGGCAGGTATGGCATGGGCCATACCAACGTTTAGGAGCTGGAGATAGCAAACTGCCACATCAACTTTGGAACCAGCGACACGAATTTGGAATCAGCTATACCAACTTGCAATGGCGCGAAAATTTTGAGTATTATGCCCTGGGTTGCTTTCTCATCAATGCGTCGCATTGCGTATGGTGCGGACCTCTAAAATTGCTATATTGTGCGTTTAAAAGTGCGGGGAAAAGTGTTAAAGTGAACTATTTTGCCCAATAATATAGGAAAGTAGCAACATAACACATAAATGCGCCGAGAAACTGACCGATTTTTTTTCCTAACCCGCATATAATTGAATTTGTAGTTCAATTGCGCCGCGGAGCGGCGCGAAAATTTTGAGTTTTATTCCCTGTACAACTGTATTCATACTGTTGAAAGGCCCAAGGTCCCTTCAGATCGTGTAGGGGCCCCTCTGACCTTTTCTACGCTCTTCCGACCTGTTCAGGGACTCATCTGGGATCCGCGAAGCGAAAAGACATGATGTGGAGTGGGTGATATATATATATATATAATACAAAGAGGGCTGACTATACAGGAAAAAATAAAATCGGATCTTTCGGGTATATTGTAGCACCCTGACGAAGGGTGTTACAATATACCCGAAAGCTCCGCTTTTAATATTTGTATTGTGGAGTAAGTCCTCTTTGTATTTAATCTTCATCTGGGATCTCTACGTCCTTTGACCCTTCCGGTCTCACCAGAGACTCCTCAGACCTTCCAAGAAGCCCCTCTTGTGTGTCAAGGGGCCCATTCGGCCTGTTCAGAAGTCCTTCCGACCTGGCCAGCGACTGCACTGGCTGCTTTGTCGCCCTGCCGACATGCTCAGGGGCAGGGGCGGCGGATTGCGGGGCGCAGGGTACCCAAAATCCCCCCTCAAATGAAAATCCTGGGGAGGGGAAGGGTCATGTTGCCCCAGATTGAGCAAGCTAAAATCTGGGGGGGGGCAAAGCTACCCTTTGCCCCCCAGGATTTTCGACTGGGGGGAATGTTGGATACCCTGCCCCCGCAATCCGCCGCCCCTCTGACCTGCCCAGGGGTCCCTCCAGTCTGGCTAGGAACTCATCCGGCATGTTCAAGGGGCCTTCCGACCGGCCCAGGGACCCTTTCGGTCTAGCCAGGGGCCCCTCTGACTTGCCCAGGAGCCCTTCCGATCAGCCCAGCGACTCTTCTGGTCGGCTTGCGCTGGCTGCTTTGTTGCCCTGCCGACATGCTCAAGGGGCCCTCCAACCTGCCCTGGAGCCCCTCCGTGCTGGCCAGGGGCCACTTCGGCATGTTCAGGGGCTCTTCTTACCCGCCCAGGGGTCCTTTCGGTCTGGGCAGGGGCCCCTCCGATCTGCACAGGGGCCCTCTTAACTTCACATGGGCCATCTGGTCTGTCAAGGGGCCTTCCAACCTGCTCAGGGGCCCTTATGACCTGGCAAAGGACTGCGCTGGCCGCTTTGTCGCCCTGTCGATATGCTCAGGGGCCTCTCAACCTGCCCACGGGCCCCTCTGTGCTGGCTAAGGGCCCATTCGACGTGTTCAGGGGGCCCATTCGACGTGCTCAGGGGCCCTCTGACCCGCTCAGTGGCCGTTTCGGTCTGGCCAGGGGCCCCTCTGACATGCACATGGCTCTCTTGAACGTCCAAGGGGCCCTCTGGTCTTTCAGAGAGGGCCCTGGTGGCCCTGAAGGGCCTCTGAAGTCCTCTAAACTCTCTAAAGACCACGCTTCGTGTAGTAAAGGGCCCTCGCGTGCCAAAAAGGGCCCTCCTGGCATCCAGGGGGGGGGGGGGGCGGCCGCCCCCGCCGCCCTCCCCTTGGCTACGTGCCTGGCCAGGCACACAGCATATGAACACAACCAAATTACGCAAACTTCACGGCGAGTAGCGGGGGGGGGGGGGAGGGAGGGGGCAGGCTCGACTGCCTACCGCCACAGGAAACCTACACCGATTCGTCTGCGCTGTCATTAAGCATCACATTAACGTCTAAGTTTTATTTGCAATCAATGAGAATGCAATGCAAGTCCCTAAACAAACACGTTTCGACAAACATTTATAAATATTTAAATTCTTAAGATATTTAAGTCAAGCAATCACAATCTGCTTCATGCAAACCTGGTGCCGATTGTGATTGCTTGACTTAAATATCTTAATAATTTAAAATTTATAATTAGCACTGACGAAGACGCTCTGTTTGTCGAAACGTCTGTTTTTTATGAACTTTCATTTCATTGTCATTGATTGCGAATACAATGATCATGTCTGATACATTACCGTCTAAGTCAGCTACACTTGACACGGTGCTATATCCGTCCGGGGCTCAGCTCACACTGACTGGGTGCTCTATCTATATATCTATGCTAAATGTTAAATCAATGCTAAATGCCAGATCCTACACACCCTACTACACACCCTACAGGACACCCTACAGCACGCCGTCTTGAAGTTCTCCGAACCCCCGGTACTGGCCCCTGGGGTCGAGCCACTTGCGTCGGATGGCCATGACTATGCAGGATGGCAGTGGCCGCCGGTTGCCTCTGCCCATCTTTCCATTTCTGAAACGAGGAAAAGGAATATGAAGTAGTTGGCCTAGCTGAACTGGGACACAATCGCTCTGGAGAACAAGTTGATAATGATAATCGACAATGATGCCCCACCATTAGAGCGATGTGACAATTTGAACGATTCACTTGCGTTGGAAGCGATAGATGTTGTCGTTTTCTTGCATCTGAGTTGTGTATCTAAATTGTCATTGCTGACACATGTAAATACATAGTGCCAGACAAACGCAATTATTTGGTGGGGAAACAAGCAGGCCATTTTTAAGCATTATTTCATAATGTGAAAGTGCAATTAAAGGTTTGCTTTGAGCTAAGCAGGACATGGGAGGGACAGCGACCCGGTAGCCGCCTTTCCCCGGCCTCAGGCTGTCACGTGACCGGGCATTAGTGTTGTACCACTCTTTGATCATTGTCAGAATCCGGATTCTAATATTAAGACTCATGGGATGTCTGTGTCATGGGAATCAGCACATGTCTGCTCATTTACGTATCATAATGATAGTATTTTCCAAGACAGTTGGGTAGGTTCGACAAACTCACCGCCACAGCATGTAGTTTCTGTAGGCGTGGTGGCGTAGGGGAGCGTTCAAGGCGCCGGGGTCGTTGGCGTTGACCGGAACGGCCCGTGTCTCGCTGTGATACAGCATCCCCACAGTCACCGCTGCCTCCGTGAGGCAGACGGTGCGCACCGCCTGTAGCACATAAGCCCCGTTTACATAGCAATTTCAAAATAGTGGAACATTGTTCACTAATTGTGGAACATCTTCCATTAAGCTCGTTTGAGTAGATATCACCACTACACCAGACTGAGATTTGATCCAATTTGCTCAAACATGGTGTAAGAGTGATCTTGGTTCCTTTTATTTCGAAATCGTGCTTTATAAGTACTGTTAACAGCACAAACATCCAGAGTGTAGTATTTTTTCTTCCGACATTTTGACCTTCATTTGGTAGCGTAGCAGCTTTTGCGAAGACTGCTACGCTTCCATATGCGCAACCGATTTACTTTTTCCGACGGCAGTTGCCGCTTTTTCGCGAATAAGAATTAGAGCTGCAAGATCTCCGGAAAGTATCATACCGGTACCATACAACAACACAACCAATAACACAATGTTCCACCAATATACCGGCGCTGTAATTAGTATTTTGTCGCACATATGTGCGCATGCCGCATAGTACATGCCGCAGGCATCTAAAAAGTGCTTGCGGTGCCTAAAAATGACCCGCTGTGTCGTGCACCGTACCGTAAGTCATACAGCTCGAAACGTAGGAGGAGCTTATTTTAGCCAAGTTAGCGGGCACTTATTTTCGCGACCAGCACCTGACGGGAATTCTGTATAATACAACGGAAACAACACCAACAAAGGCAATACCTAGGCTGCAACAACCATACGACCAATGTGATACATAACAGCAGACGGTAAATTGACGCACTGGCGCCGTAATGGTGATCATGTGATGGTGAAAGAATCCTTCATGCTCCACTATTAGTGACCAATGTTTCACTGTTTTGAAACTGCTATGTAAACGGGGCTTAAAACGGGACAGCTGATTAGTTTATGAATATTATGTGAATATGAGGCAATAACGTTTCGAAACCGGCCACAAGCGTGAGTAAATGAGACAAGATAAACAGATTATCCTCCTTTTGATAAACGAGTAAACATGACAATTGACTGCTTTCCTTCATATCAGCAACGCTGTATACTGCAACAGGAGCAATATAACCGCCAGTGCTGAGGACGTGGAGGTGGGGGATCCGTACCTGCGGTGGTACCGGCCAAGCTGGCCTCCACCTCCCACGCGAGGGCCGGGTACCGCACCAATATGTCCTTGAGGACTGTGTAGGTGCGCTGCGTGGCCTCTAGCTGTGACACAAGGTCCTGATGACACAAACATAAAACATGCATAAATACTTATTCCATCTTCCCGTGAAGGGCTGCAGACAAGCATGTTGATACAATGTTCAAATGGCAGTCTATAGGATTGCTGAAGTGTTGTCCATTTATTCATTACAAAATACATCTTACAGCATTTTATATTATTACTAAACCAATAAAGCTTGAACCTAAAGGGCCAAAATATTATATGGAAGTATTGATAGTGCATATGACAACCATGCATGACAACGTTTTACTGGATTGAAGACCATTCTTGCTTGCAAATGAAGAATCACATACATTCCATTGAATAACATGTTGCATGTGTTTTGTTCCCATTTGTGTGGCAGCATTGCAAACTTCACATACTTTGTGAATTGTGATGGCAACACATCTTGTCCATGAGCACATATAATGATACTGCTCCTGCATCCTGGGCTAGGCTCAAAATCACTGTGTGATCATGAACAACAAATGCTTGCAGAAAAACAAAACAAAAACATTGCACACATCAGTCATAGTAACAATTACGAGCTGACATGCTAAGCTCGTTGATGAAGCGAAATGGTAAATCTTTGACAATAGAAATCATAATGAAACATAATAGATGAGTAACTAAAGTTCCTAACTACAAGATGAGATAAAGAGCAACAAATAAATATGCTACATACTCACTCAGCAGGCTCCTAGAATTGCTTTGGAGCTGGGGTGCAGAGTGGAAAATTCTGACTAAAAATAAGTATAAAGAGTGAAAAATTAAACCAAAAAGCATATGTACCAAGCTTTATCGCCCAATTACCTGCTCACCAAAATTAGTTATTATCTATGCCAATGCTTACCAGTCTTTCCATCCACAAGCTGTCCCTATAATTACATCCATAAATCAGTATCAGGTTTCCAATTATTTAATGCATTTTAAAATAAGGAGTGGAAAATTCACAGTAAAACTCAGGAAAAAGAGTGGAAAAATAGTATCCATAGGGTGTCATTTTCCACCCAAATTTCACAATGCTAGGATGCTTCACTTGCTGGCGCTTCGCTCTCCTGTTTCTCTTCATGCAGCTTTTGGTTGTACCTAAAATGGATATGTAAGGTAGTCAGAAATATCAGGAATATCATATATCAGGAAACATTGATAATCAGTTGGACAAATTACCAAAATTTAAAGTGCAAATTTGCACGCAAGAAATAAGATTAAAAAACATCCACACTAACATGTACCTATGTTACATCCATGTAAGGATACATGTAAGGTTATAATATTGTGTCACATCTTTCTAGCAGTTGTTGTTGTTGTTGGGTTAGGGCCCCTTCTAGTAGACATTTCATGCTATCTCAGTATTGATGATATCAACACACTAAAGCTCTGGTGCTTTACTGCATGTATTGTATAAGCTCAGCCGTGATGGGTACACATTTAATGTAAACTGTGTAAGGGCCATTTTGGTGAGAAAAAAAAAACAGGTATGACAAGGAAGGACACATAGGTATAGCTGATTCTTGAGTACATTATTAGTATGCTTCACATGATAATAATACAAAGGAAACCATGTACAGGCAGGCCTTGACAGACTGCTACAGACTGATCAAGCAACCTCATCCTATCCACTCATACCGTAAGACTCACAAAACATTGCTTCACTTTAGGAACTGGTAACTGGTAACTGGTCCAGGCAGAGCTGAACAAACCAAATTGTGTTGTGTGGTATATGAGACATCTAGTTATCCAGTATGTACCTACAAATGCAAATAAATAGTTCAGAGAAACAGTTGTAGAGCATAAAACGTTTTGTTTTGTTCTGTTTTATTTTGTATTGACGTCTCCACTATCGTCTCCGGTAACGCGTCATATTTTGGTTGCAAGTACACGTACATCAAGTTTCATGATATTCACATTCACATTCAAATGACACATTCACCAGAACGCACCAAATTCAATGAACTATGCAAACAAATAGAGAAAAACATGCTCTTTCAGAATATATAGGTCACAATTCATGACACTCAAAGGTTATCGAGTAAGAGCCCCTAAAACCTGAAAAATACCCCCTCTCCCATGTTAACCTGCAGTCATTCAGGAGCCAATAAGTCAACAATAAACGCACAAATTAGCCTGAGACTTTGCATCCTCATAAACAAAAGGTTGTCCGCAGATTTCCAGAAAGTGACAATACGTGACACTCAAAAATACACCCCTCAGAGGCCGTCAAGTTTTCCACTTCTTGCCAATCATTCACAGTCACCAAATTGGTGGAACACGCCAATTTAAACGAAACTTATGGACATTGTACAACACCACGCGGTACATCTGAATATCATAGTGCCTATTCATGACATTTCCAAATTTGACCTCCAGGGCCCCTCAAAGCTAAAAAATGACCCCCTCTCCCATGTTTGTTAACATGCAGACATTCAGAAGACAATAAGTGAAAAAGAAACGCACATATTAACTAGCGACTTTGCATCCTCATACAGAAAGGTTGTTCCCAGATTTCCAGAAAGTCTTAATACGTGACACTCAAAAATACAGCCCACAAAGGCCGTCAAGTTTTCCACTTATTTTCAATCATTCACATTCAGCAAATTGGGGAACACGCCGATTTAAACGAAACTTACGGTCATTGTACAACACCACGCGGTGCGTTTGAAAATCATAGTGCCTATTCATGACATTTCCAAATTTGACCTCCAGAGCCCCTCAAACCTGAAAAATGACCCCCTCTCCCATGTTAACATGCAGTCATTCAGAAGACAATAAGTAAAAAAGAAACGCACATATTAGCTAGCAACGTTGCATCCTCATTCACAAAGGTAGTCCGCAGATTTCCAGATAGTGTCAATACGTGACACTCAAACATATTTTTCCCAGAGACTGTCAGACATTCAACATCCTTTCATTATCAATATGCAAAACTACACAACTTCATTTCATTATCGATATGAAAAACTACACATTCACATTCGCCGAATTGGTGGAACACGCCGATTTAAACAAAACTTACAGACATTGTACAACACTACGCGGTGCATCTGAAAATCATAGTGCCTATTCATGACATTTCCAAAGTTGACTTCCAGAGTCCCTCAAACCTAAAAATGACCCCCTCTCCCATGTTAACATGCATTCATTCAGAAGAGAATAAGTGAAAAAGAAACGCACATATTACTTAGCAACTGTGCATCCTCATACAGAAAGATTGTCCGCAGATTTACAGAAAGTGTCAATACGTGACACTAAAAAATACAGCCCTCAGAGGCCGTCAAGCTTTCCACTTATTTTCAATCATTCACATTCACCAAATTGGTGGAACACGCCGATTTAAACGAAACTTACAAAAACGAAACAAAATTTGACCTCGGGTCAAGGTAATTTAAGGTCATGTGGTGAACCAGGTATGTCGTGCTGCGCAATGTCGGACGCGTCTCGACGAGACATACACAGTGGTGTCAGTCTCACGTTCTTATCTTCATTTTATTCCGGCGCCTGGAGGCGAGCGCGACTGGGCTGGACGCGCGGCCGGCACGCCGCGCCCGTGCTCGGGCGGCGTATCATTGTTTTCCATGCTGTTAAGAATGCAAACAAACGGAAAAATAGATGACATTGCAGATATTGCTTAGCATGCGGTTGGAGAACGGATATAGGCCGGAGTCTGAGTTGGAGTTGGAGTCGGAGTCGGAGTTGGAGTTGCTAAAATTATGTCGACTCCGCAGCCCTGCTTATAGGTACTTCAATTTTAGCCGAATCGTGCTTCTCAGAGGTTGGTTATTTGGTAGACTGGTGCATCGGCACTCACAAAAACAATTTCTAGTGTTGTCTGGAGTGGGGCCATTGCCGCAGGCAAGAGCTCCGACACCTACCGAAAGTTTGGGGGGGGGGCGGAGCCCGGAGGCATTCTGAAGTCCAAAAATGTTTGGGAGGATGTGGCGGAGCCCCTGGCCGCAGGTGCATCTGGTCCGCTCGTCGGTGCTCCCCCTGCCATTGAAGGAGCCAGGCACATCCTCTCCAGCGCCTCTGTTTGTTGGGAGTTTGAATGAGCTGACCGTCAGGTTTTGCCACGACCCAACGGCACTGGGGGTTGATTTTTTCACTTATTTTCTTCTGAATGACTGCATGTTAACATGGGAGAGGGGGTCATTTTTTTAGGTTTGAGGGGCTCTGGAGGTCAAATTTGGAAATGTCATGAATAGGCACTATCGTTTTCAGATGCACTGCGTGGTGTTGTACAATGTCCGTAAGTTTTGTTTAAATAGGTGTGTTCCACCAATTTGGTGAATGTGAATGATTGCAAATAAGTGGAAAACTTGAGGGCCTCTGAGAGCTGTATTTTTTAGTGTCACGTATTGACACTTTCTGGAAATCTGCGGACAACCTTTCTGTATGAGTATGCATAGTCTCTAGGTAATATGTGCGTTTCTTTTTCAGTTATTGTCTTCTGAATGACTGTATGTTAACATTGGAGAGGGGGCCATTTTTTAGGTTTGAGGGGTTCTGGAGGTCAAATTTGGAAATGTCATGAATAGGCACTATGATTTTCAGATGCACTGCGTAGTGCTGTACAATGTCCGTAAGTTTTGTTTAAATCGACGTGTTCCACCAATTCGGCGAATGTGAATGTGTATTTTCCATATCGATAATGAAATGAAGTTGTGTAGTTTTGCATATCGATAATGAAAGGACGTTGAATGTCTGACAGTCTCTGGGGAAAATATGTTTGATTGTCACGTATTGACACTTTCTGGATATATGCGGACAACCTTTCTGTATGAGGATGCACAGTCGCTACCTAATATGTGTGTTTCTTTTTTACTTATTGTCTTCTGAATGACTGCATGTTAACATGGGAGATGGGGTAATTTTTTAGGTTTGAGGGGCTCTAGAGGTCAAATTTGGAAATGTCATGAATTGGCACTATTATTTTCAGATGCACCGCGTGGTGTTGTACAATATCCGTAAGTTTCGTTTAAATCGACGTGTTCCACCAATTTGCTGAATGTGAATGATTGAAAATAAGTGGAAAGCTTAACTGCCTCTGTGGGCTGTATTTTTGAGTGTCACGTAATGACACTTTCTGGAAATCTGCAGACCACCTTTTTGTATGAGGATGCAAAGTTGCTTAGTAATATGTGCGTTTCTTTTTCACTTATTGTCTTTTGAATGACTACATGTTAACATGGGAAAGGGCTCGGTCATTTTTTTAGGTTTGAGGGGCTCTTGAGGTCAAATTTGGAAATGTCATGAACAGGCACTGTGATTTTCAGATGCACCGCGTGGTGTTGCACAATGTCCGTAAGTTTCATTTAAATCGGCGTGTTCCACCAATTCGGCGAATGTGAATGTGTATTTTTTCATATCGATAATGAAATGAAGTTGTGTAGTTTTGCATATCGATAATGAAATGACATTGAATGTCTGACAGTCTCTGGGGAAAATATGTTTGAGTGACACGTATTGATACTTTCTGGATATATGCGAACAACCTTTCTGTATGAGGATGCAAAGTCTCTAGCTATTATGTGCGTTTCTTTTTTACTTATTGTCTTCTCAGTGACTGCATGTTGACATGGGAGAGGGGTCATTTTTCAGGTTTGAGGGGCTCTGGAGGCCAAATTTGGTAATGTCATGAATAGGCACTATGATTTTCAGATGCACCGCGTGATGTTGTACAATGTCCGTAAGTTTCGTTTAAATCGGCGTGTTCCACCAATTTGCCGAATGTGAATGATTGAAAATAAGTGGAAAACTTGACGGCCTCTGTGGGCTGTATTTTTGAGTGTCACGTAATGACACTTTCTGGAAATCTGCGGACCACCTTTTTGTATGAGGATGAGAAGTTGCTTAGTAATATGTGCGTCTGGACATCAACACGGCGGGCAGGTGTCCGTGAACACCTGAGTTGTGGGTATCGAACACACGTTGCGGTGGTGGTCGGCACTAACACACCACGCAAGTGTCTGCCATGGGTGTAGATAGCGAAGCATCAACAATGACACCACATGCACGAATAAATTTCCAAATTGACCCCTGTGGCAGGAGTTGACACCCGGGTCGTGTGTAGCGATTTTGTGAGTGTTATGCGCTTCCATCAATTCTAAGACTGTTTCTCCATTGCTGTCTTTTTGTTGCGGTCCTAGAAATCCTACATGTCGATTAAAATCCCCCATAACTATCAGTGGTTTATATTTATATTTAGCAATCTTCTTCTTCGCCTCCTTTTCTCAGCCTCCTATTTCTTTGCTTATTATCTTCTGTTCTTTCAACACTAAAGTGCACAAGAATCATGACTACATGCATTTTTCTTATCACCATTTCCACTTCTAATTCATCCCGCTCTTGGGATGCCATTTGTATCACTTCTATTTCTTCCTTTTCTTTGTATATCCTGTCTGTCTTGACTTTTGTCTTTATCTCTATTATTGTTTAGCTTTTGTGTTCTACTTGCCTTCCCTCTACATTCATTTGCATGGTTTATTCATTTGCTCTCATCTTTTTCTGATTTGCCTCCTGGCTCTTGATTGCAGCACATTTTCCTCGAACTATCCTCATGTTCACCCCATTTTCTCGGCGTTGCTTCAGTTCTTGTCTTAGCTGTCTGCTTTTCTCTCCTTCCTGTGGAGTCTCATCTGGATGGATACATCTTGTTTCTTCATGTTCACTTTCCCTTAGGTACTTTGCTCTTTTTAGGACATCATCATTTGCACCCTTCATTTTCTAGCGTGATAATTGTCAGTCTTGGACGCTTTACTATGTTTTGCCACACTCTGACTGCTTTTGATATCTTGACATTTTTTCTTTAATTTCTTCCTTCACCATCTCATTCACCTTTTTTATGTCTTCTCTCATGTTTTCCTCGACGCTTGTGCTTTTGCTTTCTGGTAGGTTGAAAGTGACTAAGTTACTCTTCCTTTTAATTTGGTCTTCCTTCTCTTTGTCAAATTTGTTCTAGACACTCCTGAATGACCTCTTCATATGACTCCTCTGCATATGACTCCTCTTCATATCACTCCTCTGCATATGACTCCTCTGCATATGACTCTTCTTCATGTGACTCCTCTGCATATGACTCCTCTTCATATGACTCCTCTGCATATGACTCCTCTGCATATGACTCCTCTGCATATGACTCCTTTTCATATGACTCCTCTGCATATGACTCCTCTTCATATGACTCCTCTGCATATGACTCCTCTGCATATGACTCCTCTTCATGTGACTTTTTAGGCTTTTCGTCTACTTCCTCGACCGCTGCATCAACTACTGCTCCTATCTTCTTTTCCAGATTATCCATCTTCTCCTCCAGTCTTGAAAGCCTAGTCGCACCATCAGGCTGTTCCAAGCTGGCCTTTTCCCCGTCACTATATTGTTGAATGCTGGCAGAAACTTCCGACATTCACCACACATCTAAAACAGTTTGTTCTCGTAAACAGCTTCATGCACTTCTTGGCATGCGTGGTGACTGGTGGTACCAGTTTCCACAGATATCACACTCTATCCCACCATTACCATCAATTAATGCTGGTTTTCCGCATTCTTTTTTTCCTGATCCTTTAGACATTGCTTGCATCTGCTCTTTACCTTTCCCTCTTGTCTACATCCCAACCGTTATCCATGCTCCATTCACCCCCAACTATACAATTGCTTGCATCATCGCCTGTTTTTCTAGGGCCAGACATAGTCAGTTTTTGCTCTCCAATACAATGTCTTTTGATATTCCAATGTTTCAGAAGTCTTGAGTCTTGCGTTTTGTTTTAATCTGTTGTAAGCTTTGAGTGTTGATATTAATGGAAAAATACAATATTTCTTATTTTTTCAAATAGGTGAGCGCCATAATTGTCTACAAATATGCCATGTTCTTAATCTCGGTAACTATTCGATTTGCACGTCCAATACACATCAATTATAATATTTAGGGATCTTAGCTTTATAAATAGCACTATCCAAATCTGCTACCTAACTGAATTGATAAATAATCCACTTTCATTTCAATAGCAAGAAACAAACAACCGGGTTGCTAGGCTACCGCAGGTTGTTTTTCCTGTGTGTCAAAATGAAAGGTGTCAATTGAATCGGCAGGCGACGAATGCGGTGCATATATATATATATATATATATATATATATATATATATATATATATATATATATATATATATATGTATATATATATATATATATATATATATATATATATATATATATATATATATATATATATATATATATATATATATATATATATATATATATATATATATATTCTTATATTAGCCGTTTTCACGAAGTATTATTGCGCTGAAAAGTTTCTGAAAGATTCTGAAAGTTTTGAAAAACTACACAACTTTTACATGCGATTTTTGGCTAGAAATGTCCCTCATAATTTTGTAATATGTTGGTAAGAATCAAATATGTTGACAAAATTGCGGTTTGGTGGTAATAAGCAAGATTGATATAATCTTTCTGAAACTTTCAGGAAGATTATATCAATACTTATCTTGCTTATTACCACCAAACCGCAATTTTGTCATCATATTTTATTCTAAACAATATATTACCAAAATATTAGGGGAATTTCTAGCCAAAAATCGCATGTAAAAGTTGTGTAGTTTTTCAAAACTTTCAGAATCTTTCAGAAACTTTTCAACGCAATAATCATTTGTGAAAATAGCTATTTAAGTGAACATTGTATATCCATAGATGTAATTTTGAAAAAGGCCTGCGGCCGAAATATCAATAAACAAGTAATTTCTAAAGTTTTCCCTTCTTAAATAATATAAAAACAACGAGGATAAGGGCACTTATTTCGATGATATTCATACAAACATGCTTAATATATGTCATGTGATATCAGAGAAAAATGGTACACAGTATAATAAATAAGGTGAATAATATCTGCATTATCGGCAGCTGTTCTTCTCATGGAGTCCGACAATCTGCACGGAAGTAGAATAACTGGTGCTATTTAAGAAACTATGCCGTAAGCAATCAACGAACAGTGATGTTGATTTCATCCAAAATCGCTCGACTAATAGTTTCTTGTATTTTAATCATTTTAATATAATTGATAATAATAATTGATCATTTTAATATAATTGATTATAATAATATAATATAATAATATAATTGCACGTCTTGTTTCGTTGTCAATATGCATAGATATCCACCGTGTCCGCTACATATTACAACTAAGTATTCTCAGTAGGCTTAAACTGTAATGATTTATTGTATTGTACATACGCCCTAAATTAATCCGCCTGTATAATAACTCAGATGAGCAATGCGGCCTTCCACGTCCCTCACAAGACCAACGGTCAGAATAGGGCACCAGCTATGTGGTTGTAATGGTATCAGTGCAAGTGCCATGCAATGGAAGCTGTGTTATTGTATCAGCAGTACAAACGCAGCGTTTTCATATCGCATGGACTGAAGCAGCACTCATCGACGATGCTTCGCTTGATCCTCGGGCTGGAGGCGTACAGCCGCCTCTCCTGCGAGTCAGGAGTAGAGAGTGTCTGCAGCACGCGCCGCCTCAGTAACGTCATATGTGATGAGGAAGTGACGTCACTGGTCGGCAGCTCCAGCCACCGGTGCCCGCCGATCTCTCCAAACAGCTGATCTTCAGACAGAGAGGCTGTGAACATACAGACGGGTCAGTATTTTAGCAAAATAGAAGCAGGTGGGTTCGGAAGCAGATACCCCAACGTTCTTCGTTCAGCGCTTTGACGTCATTTTACTTTTGTATTGGTATTCGGTAGTAGTAAACGAGTTGTTTTATGCATGTCACACAGAGAGCAGAAACTTGTGTTTTGTGTACCTACACAAAATATGATACCTTTCATTCTATTGATGGATACAATTTGGATAAAATCAAACACAAAGTTAATATTCTTAGAAGGATACGTTGACTCATATCTCACTGTAAACTCATTTCGACAAGGTTTCGTTTTTTAACCAATAGCGTTTGTCAAAAATACAAATATTTGGGATGTCAGAAGACGAGTTCCTCGTCACAACTCGTCGAATCAACAAGTCAAACGCTATCTTAATACCAATACCTAGTTTTGCATTAGTAATATTGACAAAGAATAGGGAGCCCATTGTAAAAATTACACGGATCTGCTCCGTATGTGTATAACATGTGTAACATGTGTATGTGTAAGCCACACAGTTGGCAGAGTCAGCGACACGTTCGTTAAACTTGTGGTGGAAGCACAATTACGTGGATGTCGCACGTTGTTCATAACAAGCACATGCATGTGCCGCGTTAAGCTTCATGCGATAATCTCGTTCGCCATTTTGGATGACGCGATTTTCTAAGACGTATAGTTATCGTCATTAACAATTATGCAAATGGTCTCACTGATAAGTTGCTGTTATATTGCTATTTGATTTATCTCGTAAGCTTGTTGGTTGTTTGGTTTATTTTTTTAGCGTATTGTTTTTGCTCTCTGTGTGGTTAACAAGAAAGTATCTCGGTTAGGATCCTTCGCGAATGTTATTCCCGGCATGCGGCTCAGTAGGGCACGCCGGTTTGGTCTTCATGGTGCTGACGTTGGGCGAGCCGTGCGCGTGTTGTCTTGTTTTAAGTTACTTGCTTTTTCTTGGATATATATCTCGCATCAAGATGTGCATTTTGTGGGTTGATTGAATTGAGGTGAACAGAAATCAAGATGAGGCACAGGTATAGTGACATTGAGGCTGTGTCCTCTAAGGCGCAGTTCCCGGTGCGTTTCAGGGGGGTGTCATGCCTATCTCCGTAACGTGTCCACCCTGTCCCATGACGTCACGGTCCCATGACGTCACAGTCACGGTTTCCACCAATGGGGTGGCCGAATCGGGAGCGTTCGAGACCGGCACGGCCGCCATGTTTGTGTACAGGGGCGGGGCTTGACCTTATATGGGCATGGGCCTCCCACTTTTTGCATGCCTCGCTTTGACATCGCCTAGCGGATCACCCTTGTAATTTAGGAGAAAATGGCCGAAGAGCGAGCTGTAGAGGACATTTCAATCTATCATTTAGTGCTCAATTCATCCCGCTGGCACCTAAGTTATTCAACTGGTAGGACGCGAAAGTAGGCCGATTTAACACTATTTGAACGTCACGTGCCGTGACGTCACGCCATTCGCTGCCTACCCCGGACGGGTCTACCTAGTATCTAGGGCCTTGGGTGCGTTTCAGCAGACTGGGAAGATGGTAAGCGTTCAACTTCTGGTGTTGATAGTGTTGTCGGGTGTTTTCATATATGCCAATATGTGCATATATTATGATGTGGAAAGTTGATGAATCTTGAGTCATATTTCCAGTATAGATATGGTCTTGGAGTCATTCGGGACCGAGGCTCCCGGGTCGTAGGTATGTTAAAAAGGTGCCTTGCATCGTTTGAGGCTGGGGTCATCGTTTCGTTTTGAAGATTATTGAAGCATCTTTTTGTGTTTGTGTTCACGTCAGATGACGTTTGTTTCGCACGTCACAGCACGTTTGCGTCGCGTCGGAGGATACGCAGAACGCATGTCGTATGTTACACACCAGGGTTATGACTTATGCTGGTTTTCAAATATACTTCAAAGTGCTGTGTCATGTTTTAGAACTGGGAGCTGCAAACTGTCTACGAACACCTCCTGCGTAAAACTACGATTACAAGGAAGGCTCCTGTAGCATAATTCGGGTGAGTGCCTGGTAACCTACATACAAGTACAGGTCTGTACATACAAGTACAAGTACAAGTACATACAAGTACAGGTCATATAAGGAGTCGCGTCCGGTCAGCCGTGGCGGACGGACGTGCGTGCGGGCGCTCCGCGTGAGTAGCTCAGCGAGAGCAGTGAGCGGGACAGAGTGGGCGAGTACTCAGTGCAGTGGTGGTCATAGAAGACTCGGCATGACAAAACAACGGAAAAGACGTCACGAGTCGGGAACACCAGAGAAGGAGGATGGAGCGACGGAGGAACTGAAGGCATTCATTGAGGAGAAAACCGGTGAGGCTGTAAAGGAGATTAAGAAAGCACTCGATCAAAGAATAGCTGGCATAGAAGACTCTTAACTTTGCGTATGAAACCATTACAGTAACAACGCAAAAAGTAACCGCGCTGGAAAAGGAACTGAAGGAAATTCACGAGGGCTGGCGAAGCATGAAAGATAGAGTCGCACAGCTTGAGCAGGAGAGGGAGGACGCTGAGAAGCTGAGGAGGAGGCCACATCTGATATTTGCAGGGCGAGACCTGCATATCCCAGAAAGCGATGACAGACTTGTAGTGGCGGTGGTAGCTGTGATTGATAGACTGCTCGAGCTAGAAGTTGCTCCGGGACAAATAGTCTATGTAAAGCGTCTGCCTAGAAATCGCTTACTAGTCAAATTTGCAGGGGACGAAAGAGGCTCGCTGAGAGATCAAGTGTACAGATCCAAGCACAAGCTGAGGGGTCACAAAATCTTCATCAATGAAAACTTGACTCCGATCAGGCAAGATGTTCTGAATCTGCTCCTCCACGAGCGCAGAGAGGGGAGGTTGTCAACCGTGCTGACGAGAGGAGGAGAGGTGCTCTTCGCTGTGAGCAGAGAAGATCGGCTCACGAGAGTCAGGAATAGGGAGGAGGCGGGATATCTGCTGCGATGGAGTGCAACTCATGTCGCAGTAGAGACTCCCTGTTCGGCGGTACCTGGAGTCGCCCCTGCGCCTGACCAGCCGAGGTCGCGTGACCCCGGGCGGACAGCGATCGCGCCGGCAGACGCTGGCCCGCTGGTCTGCGGCGGGAGCACGGACGCCGGGGCGAGCCCAGCGCCGGCGCCCGGCGGGATAAGGAGCGGAGACCGGCCGGCGCTCGGCCGGCACGTCGCCCGGGCTCCTAGGCTGGATCCGCCTCTGCCCGGGCGGCCTGGCTCGGGCCCGCGGGCGGGTTGGCGAAGTGGTGGCGTGACGGGGGAGTCTCGGCCGGGATTCATGGAGACCTCTGCAGCGGGGTTGAGTGCTGAGAGGCCCGGATCAGATCGGTGCGCCGGTCCGTCCGACCTGGGGCCGCCGCTGACTGGTCGGACTGACGCCGGCGGACGAGAGGACTGGAGGAGGAGCGCCAACGCGGACGCAGGAGGGAGGAGGCGACAGGAGACGGCGACGGCGACGGCGACGAGTGGCCCATCGGAGCCGGACGGGGTGACATCTCGCTCGATGCACCTGGACTCGCCTCTAGCCGAGGTACGGCGCAAGGGGCGAGAACTGACAGCCGGCGTGGGGGGAAGTGGGGCGGGGAAGGGGACGGGAACTGGTGGATCTCCCGGTCGGGGTAGAGTGGGGAGGCGGACCTCCAGCCTTCCGCCAGGACAGAGGAGCGGTGGTGGAGTGCACGCCGACCTGGGTAAAGCGCGACATCTATCGCCGGCCGAGGGAAGGGGGGATGAAGAGGGCGCTGAACTGAGATCCCAACCAACTGTATTTGCGATCCAGTCCGGGGGATTAGGAGAAGGGGCCAGAATCCAGGAAAGAGTGTCTGGGAAAAGTAGAACAGGTGATATCAGAACGTACTGGAAATGACTTGTTTTTGTCCCGTAATAAGATTGAAGAGGTGGGGCAGAGTGAGGATGCGTACTTGTATAAGTATAAGATGTCACGTGCGTACCTTGCGTGGATAGCGATACAATTGTCATCAGTAAAAATAGAAAAAAGTATAAAAGCATGACACATAAAAACAAAATGCGAGAAATTCACAGGCGTCGTGTTACAGATCATTACGGAGATTTGCATTGTCTTCTTTGTCGTGTTATGTGTGTGTTAAATTTGGTTTATTTTGAGTCGTTGAAGTGCATGGAGATGGAATGCATGAGCCTCTCGTGCGTAGGAGAGAGTCTGCGATGTGAGTGCTGGTGGCCGGGTTGGGCGTTCACATCAAGCGTTGATCAGTTTTTTTGCCATTGTTTTCCAAGAATGGGAGTAAATATTAGATTGAGTCATTGATTAAATCTAAAATATGAGTGATATTAAATTTGTATCTTTTAATTGCAGAGGGTTAGGAGATTTCAGGAAAAGGAAGGATGTGTTTGCCTACTTACGAAATCAGAATTTCAATATTTGCTTCCTTCAAGATATCCATTGCAGGAAAATAGGAGTTCCCTATTTCAGAAACGCATGGGGAACGGATGTTCTAATAGCGCCGTATGCGAATAATGCGAGGGGCGTGGCAATATTGACTAAAAATATAGAAGTCTGCTTCAGCGATACAAGTTTAGATGAGAATGGTAACTTCATCATTACTAAGGCCAGAATACAGGATACGACAGATTTGTGTCTGGTAAATATATATGGTCCTAATTCAGATGACCCTAGTTTCTACAACAATTTGTCTGAGAAAATAAGTAGGATGATAGGTGAAGTAGATATGCCATGTATAATTGGAGGTGATTTTAATTTAACTCTAAATCAAAGGATGGACAATTTCAACTACAGGCGAGAAAACAACATCAAAGCAAAAGAGGCTGTGAAAAACGTGATGTCTGAAAATGGACTGATAGACATATATAGAGAAAGGAACCCAGAAGTCAGGAGATATACCTGGAGGGTAGGGAGTCCAGTGGTTAAACAGGCTAGGCTGGATATGTTTCTCATTAGCGGCAGTTTGGAGGGCTATGTCGAAACAACTGAAATTCAGCCAGGCTACAGGTCAGACCACTCCATGATAACGTTGCGATTAGACATCACGAAACAGCCGAGAGGGAGGGGGCTGTTCAAATTCAATGCCTCTTTATTGAACGATCCAAACTATATAAACTTAGTAAAAAAGACCACAAAAACTACGGTATGCGAATATGCATTACCTATTTATAGGGATGATTATGTTAAAGAAAACCTTACTTGTGTAGAGTTCACTATAAGCTCATCTCTTTTCTTTGAGGTATTGATGTTAACACTAAGGAGAGAGACTGTTTCCTTCGGTATTCAAAAGACAAAAGAGGAGAGGAATGAAGAAAGGCAATTAGAGGACATTATATGCGAGCTGGAAAAGAAAATTGATGAGATAAGTAGCCGTGAAATAAGTGATCAGCTACAGGGTAAGAAGAAAGAATTAGAGCATCTTAGAGAAAAGAGATTAAGGGGAAGCATAGTTAGGTCCAGGGCAATATGGAGGGAGAACTCAGAGAAGCCGTCTAAATATTTTTTGACGCTGGAAAAGAGAAGGTACGAAAGTAAGAAAATTCCATGTATTAAGACATCAGAAGGTATCAAAAGAAATCAGACAGATATTCTGAAAACATTTGAAGATTTCTTTCAAAGAAGGTTTCGTCAGCAAAATCATAATATAATAGAAGAAGAATGCGATATCTACTTGTCGGAAATAGAATTAACAGGGGTAAATGACTCGGACAGGTATAAGTTAGAGGAGCCAGTAACTCTATCAGAATTAGGGTCGACCCTTTTCAAAATGAAAAACGGGACATCCCCAGGTAGCAATGGTTTTTCCGTCGATTTTTATAAATTTTTCTGGTCAGATCTAAAGGAGTTCATTCATGCTATGTGTAATGAAAGTTTTTCAAAAGGTGCACTTCCACAGACATTAAGAGAGGGAATAATTGTACTATTACCGAAACCAAATAAACCAAGAGATTTATTAAAATCATATAGACCTATAACCCTTCTCAACGTTTGCTACAAAATAATTTCGGGTGCTATTGCGAACAGATTGAAGGTGGTTCTACAAAAAATAATAGATGTTTGCCAGTCTGCTTATCTGAAGGGGAGATTCATTGGAGATAATATTAGGATGATATATGATATAATACAGCTCATAAAACAGGAGCAGACAAGTGGAATTTTGTTGAGCTTGGACATTGAAGCAGCATTTGATTCAGTAAGCTGGTCTTTTATTAGAAAGGTGCTTGAAGTAAGAAATTTTCCGCCCAATATCATAAGATGGTTTGACACATTATACATTGGTTC
>JAXIVJ010009532.1:47500-50662 GCA_036785665.1 Chirona hameri | reverse complement strand
ATGTTGATGATGATGTTGCTGATGATGTTGCTGATGATGTGCTGATGATGTTGCTGATGATGTTGCTGATGATGTTGCTGTGATGTTGCTGATGATGTTGCTGATGATGTTGCTGATGATGACGTGAGACGGTGTGGTATGCCCGGAGGCGGTGTTGTATGCCCGGAGGCGGTGTTGTATGCCCGGAGGCGGTGTGGTATGCCCGGAGGCGGTGTTGTATGCCCGGAGGCGGTGTTGTATGCCCGGAGGCGGTGTGGTATGCCCGGAGGCGGTGTTGTATGCCCGGAGGCGGTGTTGTATGCCCTGAGGCGGTCTGGTATGCCCGGAGGCGGTGTAGTATGCCCGGAGGCGGTGTTGTATGCCCGGAGGCGGTGTGGTATGCCCGGAGGCGGTGCAGTATGCCCGGAGGCGGTGTTGTATGCCCGGAGGCGGTGTGGTATGCCCGGAGGCGGTGTAGTATGCCCGGAGGCGGTGTTGTATGCCCGGAGGCGGTGTGGTATGCCCGGAGGCGGTGTAGTATGCCCGGAGGCGGTGTTGTATGCCAGGAGGCGGTGTGGTATGCCCGGAGGCGGTACAACACCGCCTCCGGGCATGATGATGATAATGATGATGATGATGATTGATGATGATGATGATGATGATGATGATGATGATGATGATGATGATGATGATGATGATGATGATGATGATGATGATGATGATGATGATGATGATGATGATGATGATGATGATGATGATGATGATGTTGCTGATGATGATGTTGCTGATGATGATGTTGCTGATGATGATGTTGTTGATGATGTTGCTGATGATGTTGCTGATGATGTTGCTGATGATGTTGCTGATGATGTTGATGATGATGTTGATGATGATGTTGATGATGATGTTGATGATGATGTTGATGATGATGTTGCTGATGATGTTGCTGATGATGTTGCTGATGATGTTGCTGATGATGTTGCTGATGATGTTGCTGGTGATGTTGCTGATGATGTTGCTGATGATGTTGCTGATGATGACGTGAGACGGTGTGGTATGCCCGGAGGCGGTGTTGTATGCCCGGAGGCGGTGTGGTATGCCCGGAGGCGGTGTTGTATGCCCGGAGGCGGTGTTGTATGCCCGGAGGCGGTGTGGTATGCCCGGAGGCGGTGTTGTATGCCCGGAGGCGGTGTTGTATGCCCTGAGGCGGTCTGGTATGCCCGGAGGCGGTGTAGTATGCCCGGAGGCGGTGTTGTATGCCCGGAGGCGGTGTGGTATGCCCGGAGGCGGTGCAGTATGCCCGGAGGCGGTGTTGTATGCCCGGAGGCGGTGTGGTATGCCCGGAGGCGGTGTAGTATGCCCGGAGGCGGTGTTGTATGCCCGGAGGCGGTGTGGTATGCCCGGAGGCGGTGTAGTATGCCCGGAGGCGGTGTTGTATGCCGGAGGCGGTGTGGTATGCCCGGAGGCGGTACAACACCGCCTCCGGGCATGATGATGATAATGATGATGATGATGATGATGATGATGATGATGATGATGATGATGATGATGATGATGATGATGATGATGATGATGATGATGATGATGATGATGATGATGATGATGATGATGATGATGATGATGATGATGATGATGATGATGATGATGATGATGATGATGATGATGATGATGATGATGATGATGATGATGTTGCTGATGATGTATGTTGCTGATGATGATGTTGATGATGATGATGTTGTTGATGATGTTGCTGATGATGTTGCTGATGATGTTGCTGATGATGTTGCTGATGATGTTGATGATGATGTTGATGATGATGTTGATGATGATGTTGATGATGATGTTGATGATGATGTTGATGATGATGTTGATGATGATGTTGATGATGATGTTGATGATGATGTTGATGTTGATGATGATGTTAATGATGATGTTGATGATGATGTTGATGATGATGTTGCTGATGATGTTGCTGATGATGTTGCTGATGATGTTGCTGGTGCTGATGATGTTGCTGATGATGTTGCTGATGATGTTGCTGATGATGACGTGAGACGGTGTGGTATGCCCGTTTGCGGTGTTGTATGCCCGGAGGCGGTGTTGCATGCCCGGAGGCGGTGTGGTATGCCCGGAGGCGGTGTTGTATGCCCGGAGGCGGTGTTGTATGCCCGGAGGCGGTGTAGTATGCCCGGAGGCGGTGTAGTATGCCCGGAGGCGGTGTTGTATGCCCGGAGGCGGTGTGGTATGCCCGGAGGCGGTGTAGTATGCCCGGAGGCGGTGTTGTATGCCCGGAGGCGGTGTGGTATGCCCGGAGGCGGTACAACACCGCCTCCGGGCATGATGATGATAATGATGATGATGATGATGATGATGATGATGATTGATGATGATGATGATGATGATTGCTGATGATGTTGCTGATGATGATGTTGCTGATGATGATGTTGCTGATGATGATGTTGTTGATGATGTTGCTGATGATGTTGCTGATGATGTTGCTGATGATGTTGCTGATGATGTTGATGATGATGTTGATGATGATGTTGATGATGATGTTGATGATGATGTTGATGATGATGTTGCTGATGATGTTGCTGATGATGTTGCTGATGATGTTGCTGATGATGTTGCTGATGATGTTGCTGGTGATGTTGCTGATGATGTTGCTGATGATGTTGCTGATGATGACGTGAGACGGTGTGGTATGCCCGGAGGCGGTGTTGTATGCCCGGAGGCGGTGTGGTATGCCGGAGGCGGTGTTGTATGCCCGGAGGCGGTGTTGTATGCCCGGAGGCGGTGTGGTATGCCCGGAGGCGGTGTTGTATGCCCGGAGGGCGGTGTTGTATGCCCTGAGGCGGTCTGGTATGCCCGGAGGCGGTGTAGTATGCCCGGAGGCGGTGTTGTATGCCCGGAGGCGGTTGTGGTATGCCCGGAGGCGGTGCAGTATGCCCGGAGGCGGTGTTGTATGCCCGGAGGCGGTGTGGTATGCCCGGAGGCGGTGTAGTATGCCCGGAGGCGGTGTTGTATGCCCGGAGGCGGTGTGGTATGCCCGGAGGCGGTGTAGTATGCCCGGAGGCGGTGTTGTATGCCCGGAGGCGGTTGTGGTATGCCCGGAGGCGGTACAACACCGCCTCCGGCATGATGATGATAATGATGATGATGATGATGATGATGATGATGATG
>JAXIVJ010009532.1:35000-42500 GCA_036785665.1 Chirona hameri | reverse complement strand
GCCCGGAGGCGGTGTGGTATGCCCGGAGGCGGTGTTGTATGCCCGGAGGCGGTGTTGTATGCCCGGAGGCGGTGTGGTATGCCCGGAGGCGGTGTGGTATGCCCGGAGGCGGTACAACACCGCCTCCGGGCATGATGATGATAATGATGATGATGATGATGATGATGATGATGATGATGATGATGATGATGATGATGATGATGATGATGATGATGATGATGATGATGATGATGATGATGATGATGATGATGATGATGATGATGATGATGATGATGATGATGATGATGATGATGATGATGTTGCTGATGATGATGTTGCTGATGATGATGTTGCTGATGATGATGTTGTTGATGATGTTGCTGATGATGTTGCTGATGATGTTGCTGATGATGTTGCTGATGATGTTGATGATGATGTTGATGATGATGTTGATGATGATGTTGATGATGATGTTGATGATGATGTTGCTGATGATGTTGCTGATGATGTTGCTGATGATGTTGCTGATGATGTTGCTGATGATGTTGCTGGTGATGTTGCTGATGATGTTGCTGATGATGTTGCTGATGATGACGTGAGACGGTGTGGTATGCCCGGAGGCGGTGTTGTATGCCCGGAGGCGGTGTTGTATGCCCGGAGGCGGTGTGGTATGCCCGGAGGCGGTGTTGTATGCCCGGAGGCGGTTTTGTATGCCCGGAGGCGGTGTGGTATGCCCGGAGGCGGTGTTGTATGCCCGGAGGCGGTGTTGTATGCCCTGAGGCGGTCTGGTATGCCCGGAGGCGGTGTAGTATGCCCGGAGGCGGTGTTGTATGCCCGGAGGCGGTGTGGTATGCCCGGAGGCGGTGCAGTATGCCCGGAGGCGGTGTTGTATGCCCGGAGGCGGTGTGGTATGCCCGGAGGCGGTGTAGTATGCCCGGAGGCGGTGTTGTATGCCCGGAGGCGGTGTGGTATGCCCGGAGGCGGTGTAGTATGCCCGGAGGCGGTGTTGTATGCCCGGAGGCGGTGTGGTATGCCCGGAGGCGGTACAACACCGCCTCCGGGCATGATGATGATAATGATGATGATGATGATGATGATGATGATGATGATGATGATGATGATGATGATGATGATGATGATGATGATGATGATGATGATGATGATGATGATGATGATGATGATGATGATGATGATGATGATGATGATGATGATGATGATGATGATGATGATGATGTTGCTGATGATGATGTTGCTGATGATGATGTTGCTGATGATGATGTTGTTGATGATGTTGCTGATGATGTTGCTGATGATGTTGCGGATGATGTTGCTGATGATGTTGATGATGATGTTGATGATGATGTTGATGATGATGTTGATGATGATGTTGATGATGATGTTGATGATGATGTTGCTGATGATGTTGCTGATTATGTTGCTGATGATGTTGCTGATGATGTTGCTGGTGATGTTGCTGATGATGTTGCTGATGATGTTGCTGATGATGACGTGAGACGGTGTGGTATGCCCGGAGGCGGTGTTGTATGCCCGGAGGCGGTGTTGTATGCCCGGAGGCGGTGTGGTATGCCCGGAGGCGGTATTGAATGCCCGGAGGCGGTGTTGTATGCCCGGAGGCGGTGTGGTATGCCCGGAGGCGGTGTTGTATGCCCGGAGGCGGTGTTGTATGCCCTGAGGCGGTCTGGTATGCCCGGAGGCGGTGTAGTATGCCCGGAGGCGGTGTTGTATGCCCGGAGGCGGTGTGGTATGCCCGGAGGCGGTGCAGTATGCCCGGAGGCGGTGTTGTATGCCCGGAGGCGGTGTGGTATGCCCGGAGGCGGTGTAGTATGCCCGGAGGCGGTGTTGTATGCCCGGAGGCGGTGTGGTTTGCCCGGAGGCGGTGTAGTATGCCCGGAGGCGGTGTTGTATGCCCGGAGGCGGTGTGGTATGCCCGGAGGCGGTACAACACCGCCTCCGGGCATGATGATGATAATGATGATGATGATGATGATGATGATGATGATGATGATGATGATGATGATGATGATGATGATGATGATGATGATGATGATGATGATGATGATGATGATGATGATGATGATGATGATGATGATGATGATGATGATGATGATGATGATGATGATGATGATGATGATGATGATGATGATGATGATGATGATGATGATGATGTTGCTGATGATGATGTTGCTGATGATGATGTTGCTGATGATGATGTTGTTGATGATGTTGCTGATGATGTTGCTGATGATGTTGCTGATGATGTTGCTGATGATGTTGCTGATGATGTTGATGATGATGTTGATGATGATGTTGATGATGATGTTGATGATGATGTTGATGATGATGTTGATGATGATGTTGATGATGATGTTGATGATGATGTTGATGTTGATGATGATGTTAATGATGATGTTGATGATGATGTTGATGATGATGTTGCTGATGATGTTGCTGATGATGTTGCTGATGATGTTGCTGGTGATGTTGCTGATGATGTTGCTGATGATGTTGCTGATGATGTTGCTGATGATGACGTGAGACGGTGTGGTATGCCCGTTTGCGGTGTTGTATGCCCGGAGGCGGTGTTGCATGCCCGGAGGCGGTGTGGTATGCCCGGAGGCGGTGTTGTATGCCCGGAGGCGGTGTTGTATGCCCGGAGGCGGTGTAGTATGCCCGGAGGCGGTGTAGTATGCCCGGAGGCGGTGTTGTATGCCCGGAGGCGGTGTGGTATGCCCGGAGGCGGTGTAGTATGCCCGGAGGCGGTGTTGTATGCCCGGAGGCGGTGTGGTATGCCCGGAGGCGGTACAACACCGCCTCCGGGCATGATGATGATAATGATGATGATGATGATGATGATGATGATGATGATGATGATGATGATGATGATGATGATGATGATTATGATGATGATGATGATGATGATGATGATGATGATGATGATGATGATGATGATGATGATGATGATGATGATGATGATGATGATGATGATGATGATGATGATGATGATGATGATGATGATGATGATGATGATGATGATGATGATGATGATGATGATGATGATGATGATGATGATGATGATGATGATGATGATGTTGCTGATGATGATGTTGCTGATGATGATGTTGCTGATGATGATGTTGTTGATGATGTTGCTGATGATGTTGCTGATGATGATGTTGCTGATGATGATGTTGTTG
Organism: Chirona hameri; assembly: GCA_036785665.1. Taxonomy (NCBI): domain Eukaryota; kingdom Metazoa; phylum Arthropoda; class Thecostraca; order Balanomorpha; family Balanidae; genus Chirona; species Chirona hameri. Next base: position 39,306 of record JAXIVJ010009532.1, on the reverse strand, counting down.
ATGATGTTGCTGATGATGTTGCTGATGATGTTGCTGATGATGTTGCTGATGATGTTGATGATGATGTTGATGATGATGTTGATGATGATGTTGATGATCATGTTGATGATGATGTTGCTGATGATGTTGCTGATGATGTTGCTGATGATGTTGCTGATGATGTTGCTGATGATGTTGCTGGTGATGTTGCTGATGATGTTGCTGATGATGTTGCTGATGATGACGTGAGACGGTGTGGTATGCCCGGAGGCGGTGTTGTATGCCCGGAGGCGGTGTTGTATGCCCGGAGGCGGTGTGGTATGCCCGGAGGCGGTGTTGTATGCCCGGAGGCGGTGTTGTATGCCCTGAGGCGGTCTGGTATGCCCGGAGGCGGTGTAGTATGCCCGGAGGCGGTGTTGTATGCCCGGAGGCGGTGTGGTATGCCCGGAGGCGGTGCAGTATGCCCGGAGGCGGTGTTGTATGCCCGGAGGCGGTGTTGTATGCCCGGAGGCGGTGTAGTATGCCCGGAGGCGGTGTTGTATGCCCGGAGGCGGTGTGGTATGCCCGGAAGCGGTGTAGTATGCCCGGAGGCGGTGTTGTATGCCCGGAGGCGGTGTGGTATGCCCGGAGGCGGTACAACACCGCCTCCAGGCATGATGATGATAATGATGATGATGATGATGATGATGATGATGATGATGATGATGATGATGATGATGATGATGATGATGATGATGATGATGATGATGATGATGATGATGATGATGATGATGATGATGATGATGATGATGATGATGATGATGATGATGATGATGATGATGATGATGATGATGATGATGATGATGATGATGATGATGATGATGATGTTGCTGATGATGATGTTGCTGATGATGATGTTGCTGATGATGATGTTGTTGATGATGTTGCTGATGATGTTGCTGATGATGTTGCTGATGATGTTGCTGATGATGTTGATGATGATGTTGATGATGATGTTGATGATGATGTTGATGATGATGTTGCTGATGATGTTGCTGATGATGTTGCTGATGATGTTGCTGATGATGTTGCTGATGATGTTGCTGGTGATGTTGCTGATGATGTTGCTGATGATGTTGCTGATGATGACGTGAGACGGTGTGGTATGCCCGGAGGCGGTGTTGTATGCCCGGAGGCGGTGTTGTATGCCCGGAGGCGGTGTGGTATGCCCGGAGGCGGTGTTGTATGCCCGGAGGCGGTGTTGTATGCCCGGAGGCGGTGTGGTATGCCCGGAGGCGGTGTTGTATGCCCGGAGGCGGTGTTGTATGCCCTGAGGCGGTCTGGTATGCCCGGAGGCGGTGTAGTATGCCCGGAGGCGGTGTTGTATGCCCGGAGGCGGTGTGGTATGCCCGGAGGCGGTGCAGTATGCCCGGAGGCGGTGTTGTATGCCCGGAGGCGGTGTGGTATGCCCGGAGGCGGTGTAGTATGCCCGGAGGCGGTGTTGTATGCCCGGAGGCGGTGTGGTATGCCCGGAGGCGGTGTAGTATGCCCGGAGGCGGTGTTGTATGCCAGGAGGCGGTGTGGTATGCCCGGAGGCGGTACAACACCGCCTCCGGGCATGATGATGATAATGATGATGATGATGATGATGATGATGATGATGATGATGATGATGATGATGATGATGATGATGATGATGATGATGATGATGATGATGATGATGATGATGATGATGATGATGATGATGATGATGATGATGATGATGATGATGATGTTGCTGATGATGATGTTGCTGATGATGATGTTGCTGATGATGATGTTGTTGATGATGTTGCTGATGATGTTGCTGATGATGTTGCTGATGATGTTGCTGATGATGTTGATGATGATGTTGATGATGATGTTGATGATGATGTTGATGATGATGTTGATGATGATGTTGCTGATGATGTTGCTGATGATGTTGCTGATGATGTTGCTGATGATGTTGCTGATGATGTTGCTGGTGATGTTGCTGATGATGTTGCTGATGATGTTGCTGATGATGACGTGAGACGGTGTGGTATGCCCGGAGGCGGTGTTGTATGCCCGGAGGCGGTGTGGTATGCCCGGAGGCGGTGTTGTATGCCCGGAGGCGGTGTTGTATGCCCGGAGGCGGTGTGGTATGCCCGGAGGCGGTGTTGTATGCCCGGAGGCGGTGTTGTATGCCCTGAGGCGGTCTGGTATGCCCGGAGGCGGTGTAGTATGCCCGGAGGCGGTGTTGTATGCCCGGAGGCGGTGTGGTATGCCCGGAGGCGGTGCAGTATGCCCGGAGGCGGTGTTGTATGCCCGGAGGCGGTGTGGTATGCCCGGAGGCGGTGTAGTATGCCCGGAGGCGGTGTTGTATGCCCGGAGGCGGTGTGGTATGCCCGGAGGCGGTGTAGTATGCCCGGAGGCGGTGTTGTATGCCCGGAGGCGGTGTGGTATGCCCGGAGGCGGTACAACACCGCCTCCGGGCATGATGATGATAATGATGATGATGATGATGATGATGATGATGATGATGATGATGATGATGATGATGATGATGATGATGATGATGATGATGATGATGATGATGATGATGATGATGATGATGATGATGATGATGATGATGATGATGATGATGATGATGATGATGATGATGATGATGATGATGATGATGATGATGATGATGTTGCTGATGATGATGTTGCTGATGATGATGTTGATGATGATGATGTTGTTGATGATGTTGCTGATGATGTTGCTGATGATGTTGCTGATGATGTTGCTGATGATGTTGATGATGATGTTGATGATGATGTTGATGATGATGTTGATGATGATGTTGATGATGATGTTGATGATGATGTTGATGATGATGTTGATGATGATGTTGATGATGATGTTGATGTTGATGATGATGTTAATGATGATGTTGATGATGATGTTGATGATGATGTTGCTGATGATGTTGCTGATGATGTTGCTGATGATGTTGCTGGTGATGTTGCTGATGATGTTGCTGATGATGTTGCTGATGATGTTGCTGATGATGACGTGAGACGGTGTGGTATGCCCGTTTGCGGTGTTGTATGCCCGGAGGCGGTGTTGCATGCCCGGAGGCGGTGTGGTATGCCCGGAGGCGGTGTTGTATGCCCGGAGGCGGTGTTGTATGCCCGGAGGCGGTGTAGTATGCCCGGAGGCGGTGTAGTATGCCCGGAGGCGGTGTTGTATGCCCGGAGGCGGTGTGGTATGCCCGGAGGCGGTGTAGTATGCCCGGAGGCGGTGTTGTATGCCCGGAGGCGGTGTGGTATGCCCGGAGGCGGTACAACACCGCCTCCGGGCATGATGATGATAATGATGATGATGATGATGATGATGATGATGATGATGATGATGATGATGATGATGATGATGATGTTGCTGATGATGATGTTGCTGATGATGATGTTGCTGATGATGATGTTGTTGATGATGTTGCTGATGATGTTGCTGATGATGTTGCTGATGATGTTGCTGATGATGTTGATGATGATGTTGATGATGATGTTGATGATGATGTTGATGATGATGTTGATGATGATGTTGCTGATGATGTTGCTGATGATGTTGCTGATGATGTTGCTGATGATGTTGCTGATGATGTTGCTGGTGATGTTGCTGATGATGTTGCTGATGATGTTGCTGATGATGACGTGAGACGGTGTGGTATGCCCGGAGGCGGTGTTGTATGCCCGGAGGCGGTGTGGTATGCCCGGAGGCGGTGTTGTATGCCCGGAGGCGGTGTTGTATGCCCGGAGGCGGTGTGGTATGCCCGGAGGCGGTGTTGTATGCCCGGAGGCGGTGTTGTATGCCCTGAGGCGGTCTGGTATGCCCGGAGGCGGTGTAGTATGCCCGGAGGCGGTGTTGTATGCCCGGAGGCGGTGTGGTATGCCCGGAGGCGGTGCAGTATGCCCGGAGGCGGTGTTGTATGCCCGGAGGCGGTGTGGTATGCCCGGAGGCGGTGTAGTATGCCCGGAGGCGGTGTTGTATGCCCGGAGGCGGTGTGGTATGCCCGGAGGCGGTGTAGTATGCCCGGAGGCGGTGTTGTATGCCCGGAGGCGGTGTGGTATGCCCGGAGGCGGTACAACACCGCCTCCGGGCATGATGATGATAATGATGATGATGATGATGATGATGATGATGATGATGATGATGATGATGATGATGATGATGATGATGATGATGATGATGATGATGATGATGATGATGATGATGATGATGATGATGATGATGATGATGATGATGATGATGATGATGATGATGATGATGATGATGATGATGATGATGATGATGATGATGTTGC
>JAXIVJ010009532.1:22500-30000 GCA_036785665.1 Chirona hameri | reverse complement strand
TATGCCCGGAGGCGGTGTTGTATGCCCGGAGGCGGTGTGGTATGCCCGGAGGCGGTGCAGTATGCCCGGAGGCGGTGTTGTATGCCCGGAGGCGGTGTGGTATGCCCGGAGGCGGTGTAGTATGCCCGGAGGCGGTGTTGTATGCCCGGAGGCGGTGTGGTATGCCCGGAGGCGGTGTAGTATGCCCGGAGGCGGTGTTGTATGCCCGGAGGCGGTGTGGTATGCCCGGAGGCGGTACAACACCGCCTCCGGGCATGATGATGATAATGATGATGATGATGATGATGATGATGATGATGATGATGATGATGATGATGATGATGATGATGATGATGATGATGATGATGATGATGATGATGATGATGATGATGATGATGATGATGATGATGATGATGATGATGATGATGATGATGTTGCTGATGATGATGTTGCTGATGATGATGTTGCTGATGATGATGTTGTTGATGATGTTGCTGATGATGTTGCTGATGATGTTGCTGATGATGTTGCTGATGATGTTGATGATGATGTTGATGATGATGTTGATGATGATGTTGATGATGATGTTGATGATGATGTTGCTGATGATGTTGCTGATGATGTTGCTGATGATGTTGCTGATGATGTTGCTGATGATGTTGCTGGTGATGTTGCTGATGATGTTGCTGATGATGTTGCTGATGATGACGTGAGACGGTGTGGTATGCCCGGAGGCGGTGTTGTATGCCCGGAGGCGGTGTTGTATGCCCGGAGGCGGTGTGGTATGCCCGGAGGCGGTACAACACCGCCTCCAGGCATGATGATGATAATGATGATGATGATGATGATGATGATGATGATGATGATGATGATGATGATCATGATGATGAGGATGATGATGATGATGATGATGATGATGATGATGATGATGATGATGATGATGATGATGATGATGATGATGATGATGATGATGATGATGATGATGATGATGATGATGATGATGATGATGATGATGATGTTGCTGATGATGATGTTGCTGATGATGATGTTGCTGATGATGATGTTGTTGATGATGTTGATGATGATGTTGCTGATGATGTTGCTGATGATGTTGCTGATGATGTTGCTGATGATGTTGATGATGATGTTGATGATGATGTTGATGATGATGTTGATGATGATGTTGATGATGATGTTGATGATGATGTTGATGATGATGTTGATGATGATGTTGATGTTGATGATGATGTTAATGATGATGTTGATGATGATGTTGATGATGATGTTGATGATGATGTTGCTGATGATGTTGCTGATGATGTTGCTGGTGATGTTGCTGATGATGTTGCTGATGATGTTGCTGATGATGTTGCTGATGATGACGTGAGACGGTGTGGTATGCCCGTTTGCGGTGTTGTATGCCCGGAGGCGGTGTTGCATGCCCGGAGGCGGTGTGGTATGCCCGGAGGCGGTGTTGTATGCCCGGAGGCGGTGTTGTATGCCCGGAGGCGGTGTAGTATGCCCGGAGGCGGTGTAGTATGCCCGGAGGCGGTGTTGTATGCCCGGAGGCGGTGTGGTATGCCCGGAGGCGGTGTAGTATGCCCGGAGGCGGTGTTGTATGCCCGGAGGCGGTGTGGTATGCCCGGAGGCGGTACAACACCGCCTCCGGGCATGATGATGATAATGATGATGATGATGATGATGATGATGATGATGATGATGATGATGATGATGATGATGATTATGATGATGATGATGATGATGATGATGATGATGATGATGATGATGATGATGATGATGATGATGATGATGATGATGATGATGATGATGATGATGATGATGATGATGATGATGATGATGATGATGATGATGATGATGATGATGATGATGATGATGATGATGATGATGATGATGATGTTGCTGATGATGATGTTGCTGATGATGATGTTGCTGATGATGATGTTGTTGATGATGTTGCTGATGATGTTGCTGATGATGTTGCTGATGATGTTGCTGATGATGTTGATGATGATGTTGATGATGATGTTGATGATGATGTTGATGATGATGTTGCTGATGATGTTGCTGATGATGTTGCTGATGATGTTGCTGATGATGTTGCTGATGATGTTGCTGGTGATGTTGCTGATGATGTTGCTGATGATGTTGCTGATGATGACGTGAGACGGTGTGGTATGCCCGGAGGCGGTGTTGTATGCCCGGAGGCGGTGTTGTATGCCCGGAGGCGGTGTGGTATGCCCGGAGGCGGTGTTGTATGCCCGGAGGCGGTGTTGTATGCCCTGAGGCGGTCTGGTATGCCCGGAGGCGGTGTAGTATGCCCGGAGGCGGTGTTGTATGCCCGGAGGCGGTGTGGTATGCCCGGAGGCGGTGCAGTATGCCCGGAGGCGGTGTTGTATGCCCGGAGGCGGTGTTGTATGCCCGGAGGCGGTGTAGTATGCCCGGAGGCGGTGTTGTATGCCCGGAGGCGGTGTGGTATGCCCGGAAGCGGTGTAGTATGCCCGGAGGCGGTGTTGTATGCCCGGAGGCGGTGTGGTATGCCCGGAGGCGGTACAACCCCGCCTCCAGGCATGATGATGATAATGATGATGATGATGATGATGATGATGATGATGATGATGATGATGATGATGATGATGATGATGATGATGATGATGATGATGATGATGATGATGATGATGATGATGATGATGATGATGATGATGATGATGATGATGATGATGATGATGATGATGATGATGATGATGATGATGATGATGATGATGATGATGATGATGTTGCTGATGATGATGTTGCTGATGATGATGTTGCTGATGATGATGTTGTTGATGATGTTGCTGATGATGTTGCTGATGATGTTGCTGATGATGTTGCTGATGATGTTGATGATGATGTTGATGATGATGTTGATGATGATGTTGATGATGATGTTGATGATGATGTTGCTGATGATGTTGCTGATGATGTTGCTGATGATGTTGCTGATGATGTTGCTGATGATGTTGCTGGTGATGTTGCTGATGATGTTGCTGATGATGTTGCTGATGATGACGTGAGACGGTGTGGTATGCCCGGAGGCGGTGTTGTATGCCCGGAGGCGGTGTTGTATGCCCGGAGGCGGTGTGGTATGCCCGGAGGCGGTGTTGTATGCCCGGAGGCGGTGTTGTATGCCCGGAGGCGGTGTGGTATGCCCGGAGGCGGTGTTGTATGCCCGGAGGCGGTGTTGTATGCCCTGAGGCGGTCTGGTATGCCCGGAGGCGGTGTAGTATGCCCGGAGGCGGTGTTGTATGCCCGGAGGCGGTGTGGTATGCCCGGAGGCGGTGCAGTATGCCCGGAGGCGGTGTTGTATGCCCGGAGGCGGTGTGGTATGCCCGGAGGCGGTGTAGTATGCCCGGAGGCGGTGTTGTATGCCCGGAGGCGGTGTGGTATGCCCGGAGGCGGTGTAGTATGCCCGGAGGCGGTGTTGTATGCCCGGAGGCGGTGTGGTATGCCCGGAGGCGGTACAACACCGCCTCCGGGCATGATGATGATAATGATGATGATGATGATGATGATGATGATGATGATGATGATGATGATGATGATGATGATGATGATGATGATGATGATGATGATGATGATGATGATGATGATGATGATGATGATGATGATGATGATGATGATGATGATGATGATGTTGCTGATGATGATGTTGCTGATGATGATGTTGCTGATGATGATGTTGTTGATGATGTTGCTGATGATGTTGCTGATGATGTTGCTGATGATGTTGCTGATGATGTTGATGATGATGTTGATGATGATGTTGATGATGATGTTGATGATGATGTTGATGATGATGTTGCTGATGATGTTGCTGATGATGTTGCTGATGATGTTGCTGATGATGTTGCTGATGATGTTGCTGGTGATGTTGCTGATGATGTTGCTGATGATGTTGCTGATGATGACGTGAGACGGTGTGGTATGCCCGGAGGCGGTGTTGTATGCCCGGAGGCGGTGTTGTATGCCCGGAGGCGGTGTGGTATGCCCGGAGGCGGTACAACACCGCCTCCAGGCATGATGATGATAATGATGATGATGATGATGATGATGATGATGATGATGATGATGATGATGATCATGATGATGAGGATGATGATGATGATGATGATGATGATGATGATGATGATGATGATGATGATGATGATGATGATGATGATGATGATGATGATGATGATGATGATGATGATGATGATGATGATGATGATGATGATGATGATGTTGCTGATGATGATGTTGCTGATGATGATGTTGCTGATGATGATGTTGTTGATGATGTTGATGATGATGTTGCTGATGATGTTGCTGATGATGTTGCTGATGATGTTGCTGATGATGTTGATGATGATGTTGATGATGATGTTGATGATGATGTTGATGATGATGTTGATGATGATGTTGATGATGATGTTGATGATGATGTTGATGATGATGTTGATGTTGATGATGATGTTAATGATGATGTTGATGATGATGTTGATGATGATGTTGATGATGATGTTGCTGATGATGTTGCTGATGATGTTGCTGGTGATGTTGCTGATGATGTTGCTGATGATGTTGCTGATGATGTTGCTGATGATGACGTGAGACGGTGTGGTATGCCCGTTTGCGGTGTTGTATGCCCGGAGGCGGTGTTGCATGCCCGGAGGCGGTGTGGTATGCCCGGAGGCGGTGTTGTATGCCCGGAGGCGGTGTTGTATGCCCGGAGGCGGTGTAGTATGCCCGGAGGCGGTGTAGTATGCCCGGAGGCGGTGTTGTATGCCCGGAGGCGGTGTGGTATGCCCGGAGGCGGTGTAGTATGCCCGGAGGCGGTGTTGTATGCCCGGAGGCGGTGTGGTATGCCCGGAGGCGGTACAACACCGCCTCCGGGCATGATGATGATAATGATGATGATGATGATGATGATGATGATGATGATGATGATGATGATGATGATGATGATTATGATGATGATGATGATGATGATGATGATGATGATGATGATGATGATGATGATGATGATGATGATGATGATGATGATGATGATGATGATGATGATGATGATGATGATGATGATGATGATGATGATGATGATGATGATGATGATGATGATGATGATGATGATGATGATGATGATGATGATGTTGCTGATGATGATGTTGCTGATGATGATGTTGCTGATGATGATGTTGTTGATGATGTTGCTGATGATGTTGCTGATGATGTTGCTGATGATGTTGCTGATGATGTTGATGATGATGTTGATGATGATGTTGATGATGATGTTGATGATGATGTTGCTGATGATGTTGCTGATGATGTTGCTGATGATGTTGCTGATGATGTTGCTGATGATGTTGCTGGTGATGTTGCTGATGATGTTGCTGATGATGTTGCTGATGATGACGTGAGACGGTGTGGTATGCCCGGAGGCGGTGTTGTATGCCCGGAGGCGGTGTTGTATGCCCGGAGGCGGTGTGGTATGCCCGGAGGCGGTGTTGTATGCCCGGAGGCGGTGTTGTATGCCCTGAGGCGGTCTGGTATGCCCGGAGGCGGTGTAGTATGCCCGGAGGCGGTGTTGTATGCCCGGAGGCGGTGTGGTATGCCCGGAGGCGGTGCAGTATGCCCGGAGGCGGTGTTGTATGCCCGGAGGCGGTGTTGTATGCCCGGAGGCGGTGTAGTATGCCCGGAGGCGGTGTTGTATGCCCGGAGGCGGTGTGGTATGCCCGGAAGCGGTGTAGTATGCCCGGAGGCGGTGTTGTATGCCCGGAGGCGGTGTGGTATGCCCGGAGGCGGTACAACCCCGCCTCCAGGCATGATGATGATAATGATGATGATGATGATGATGATGATGATGATGATGATGATGATGATGATGATGATGATGATGATGATGATGATGATGATGATGATGATGATGATGATGATGATGATGATGATGATGATGATGATGATGATGATGATGATGATGATGATGATGATGATGATGATGATGATGATGATGATGATGATGATGTTGCTGATGATGATGTTGCTGATGATGATGTTGCTGATGATGATGTTGTTGATGATGTTGCTGATGATGTTGCTGATGATGTTGCTGATGATGTTGCTGATGATGTTGATGATGATGTTGATGATGATGTTGATGATGATGTTGATGATGATGTTGATGATGATGTTGCTGATGATGTTGCTGATGATGTTGCTGATGATGTTGCTGATGATGTTGCTGATGATGTTGCTGGTGATGTTGCTGATGATGTTGCTGATGATGTTGCTGATGATGACGTGAGACGGTGTGGTATGCCCGGAGGCGGTGTTGTATGCCCGGAGGCGGTGTTGTATGCCCGGAGGCGGTGTGGTATGCCCGGAGGCGGTGTTGTATGCCCGGAGGCGGTGTTGTATGCCCGGAGGCGGTGTGGTATGCCCGGAGGCGGTGTTGTATGCCCGGAGGCGGTGTTGTATGCCCTGAGGCGGTCTGGTATGCCCGGAGGCGGTGTAGTATGCCCGGAGGCGGTGTTGTATGCCCGGAGGCGGTGTGGTATGCCCGGAGGCGGTGCAGTATGCCCGGAGGCGGTGTTGTATGCCCGGAGGCGGTGTGGTATGCCCGGAGGCGGTGTAGTATGCCCGGAGGCGGTGTTGTATGCCCGGAGGCGGTGTGGTATGCCCGGAGGCGGTGTAGTATGCCCGGAGGCGGTGTTGTATGCCCGGAGGCGGTGTGGTATGCCCGGAGGCGGTACAACACCGCCTCCGGGCATGATGATGATAATGATGATGATGATGATGATGATGATGATGATGATGATGATGATGATGATGATGATGATGATGATGATGATGATGATGATGATGATGATGATGATGATGATGATGATGATGATGATGATGATGATGATGATGATGATGATGATGATGATGATGATGATGTTGCTGATGATGATGTTGCTGATGATGATGTTGTTGATGATGTTGCTGATGATGTTGCTGATGATGTTGCTGATGATGTTGCTGATGATGTTGATGATGATGTTGATGATGATGTTGATGATGATGTTGATGATGATGTTGATGATGATGTTGCTGATGATGTTGCTGATGATGTTGCTGATGATGTTGCTGATGATGTTGCTGATGATGTTGCTGGTGATGTTGCTGATGATGTTGCTGATGATGTTGCTGATGATGACGTGAGACGGTGTGGTATGCCCGGAGGCGGTGTTGTATGCCCGGAGGCGGTGTTGTATGCCCGGAGGCGGTGTGGTATGCCCGGAGGCGGTGTTGTATGCCCGGAGGCGGTGTTGTATGCCCGGAGGCGGTGTGGTATGCCCGGAGGCGGTGTTGTATGCCCGGAGGCGGTGTTGTATGCCCTGAGGCGGTCTGGTATGCCCGGAGGCGGTGTAGTATGCCCGGAGGTGGTGTTGTATGCCCGGAGGCGGTGTGGTATGCCCGGAGGCGGTGCAGTATGCCCGGAGGCGG
>JAXIVJ010009532.1:10000-17500 GCA_036785665.1 Chirona hameri | reverse complement strand
CTGATGATGTTGCTGATGATGTTGCTGGTGATGTTGCTGATGATGTTGCTGATGATGTTGCTGATGATGTTGCTGATGATGACGTGAGACGGTGTGGTATGCCCGTTTGCGGTGTTGTATGCCCGGAGGCGGTGTTGCATGCCCGGAGGCGGTGTGGTATGCCCGGAGGCGGTGTTGTATGCCCGGAGGCGGTGTTGTATGCCCGGAGGCGGTGTAGTATGCCCGGAGGCGGTGTAGTATGCCCGGAGGCGGTGTTGTATGCCCGGAGGCGGTGTGGTATGCCCGGAGGCGGTGTAGTATGCCCGGAGGCGGTGTTGTATGCCCGGAGGCGGTGTGGTATGCCCGGAGGCGGTACAACACCGCCTCCGGGCATGATGATGATAATGATGATGATGATGATGATGATGATGATGATGATGATGATGATGATGATGATGATGATGATGATGATGATGATGATGATGATGATGATGATGATGATGATGATGATGATGATGATGATGATGATGATGATGATGATGATGATGATGATGATGATGATGATGATGATGATGATGATGATGATGTTGCTGATGATGATGTTGCTGATGATGATGTTGCTGATGATGATGTCGTTGATGATGTTGCTGATGATGTTGCTGATGATGTTGCTGATGATGTTGCTGATGATGTTGATGATGATGTTGATGATGATGTTGATGATGATGTTGATAATGATGTTGATGATGATGTTGCTGATGATGTTGCTGATGATGTTGCTGATGATGTTGCTGATGATGTTGCTGATGATGTTGCTGATGATGTTGCTGGTGATGTTGCTGATGATGTTGCTGATGATGTTGCTGATGATGACGTGAGACGGTGTGGTATGCCCGGAGGCGGTGTTGTATGCCCGGAGGCGGTGTTGTATGCCCGGAGGCGGTGTGGTATGCCCGGAGGCGGTGTTGTATGCCCGGAGGCGGTGTGGTGTGCCCGGAGGCGGTGTTGTATGCCCGGAGGCGGTGTTGTATGCCCTGAGGCGGTCTGGTATGCCCGGAGGCGGTGTAGTATGCCCGGAGGCGGTGTTGTATGCCCGGAGGCGGTGTGGTATGCCCGGAGGCGGTGCAGTATGCCCGGAGGCGGTGTTGTATGCCCGGAGGCGGTGTGGTATGCCCGGAGGCGGTGTAGTATGCCCGGAGGCGGTGTTGTATGCCCGGAGGCGGTGTGGTATGCCCGGAGGCGGTGTAGTATGCCCGGAGGCGGTGTTGTATGCCCGGAGGCGGTGTGGTATGCCCGGAGGCGGTACAACACCGCCTCCGGGCATGATGATGATATGATGATGATGATGATGATGATGATGATGATGATGATGATGATGATGATGATGATGATGATGATGATGATGATGATGATGATGATGATGATGATGATGATGATGATGATGATGATGATGATGATGATGATGATGATGATGATGATGATGATGATGATGATGATGATGATGATGATGATGATGATGATGATGATGATGATGATGATGATGATGATGATGTTGCTGATGATGATGTTGCTGATGATGATGTTGCTGATGATGATGTTGTTGATGATGTTGCTGATGATGTTGCTGATGATGTTGCTGATGATGTTGCTGATGATGTTGATGATGATGTTGATGATGATGTTGATGATGATGTTGATGATGATGTTGCTGATGATGTTGCTGATGATGTTGCTGATGATGTTGCTGATGATGTTGCTGATGATGTTGCTGATGATGTTGCTGGTGATGTTGCTGATGATGTTGCTGATGATGTTGCTGATGATGACGTGAGACGGTGTGGTATGCCCGGAGGCGGTGTTGTATGCCCGGAGGCGGTGTTGTATGCCCGGAGGCGGTGTGGTATGCCCGGAGGCGGTGTTGTATGCCCGGAGGCGGTGTTGTATGCCCTGAGGCGGTCTGGTATGCCCGGAGGCGGTGTAGTATGCCCGGAGGCGGTATTGTATGCCCGGAGGCGGTGTGGTATGCCCGGAGGCGGTGCAGTATGCCCGGAGGCGGTGTTGTATGCCCGGAGGCGGTGTTGTATGCCCGGAGGCGGTGTAGTATGCCCGGAGGCGGTGTTGTATGCCCGGAGGCGGTGTGGTATGCCCGGAAGCGGTGTAGTATGCCCGGAGGCGGTGTTGTATGCCCGGAGGCGGTGTGGTATGCCCGGAGGCGGTACAACACCGCCTCCAGGCATGATGATGATAATGATGATGATGATGATGATGATGATGATGATGATGATGATGATGATGATGATGATGATGATGATGATGATGATGATGATGATGATGATGATGATGATGATGATGATGATGATGATGATGATGATGATGATGATGATGATGATGATGATGATGATGATGATGATGATGATGATGATGATGATGATGATGATGATGATGATGATGATGTTGCTGATGATGATGTTGCTGATGATGATGTTGCTGATGATGATGTTGTTGATGATGTTGATGATGATGTTGCTGATGATGTTGCTGATGATGTTGCTGATGATGTTGCTGATGATGTTGATGATGATGTTGATGATGATGTTGATGATGATGTTGATGATGATGTTGATGATGATGTTGATGATGATGTTGATGATGTTGATGATGATGTTGATGTTGATGATGATGTTAATGATGATGTTGATGATGATGTTGATGATGATGTTGCTGATGATGTTGCTGATGATGTTGCTGATGATGTTGCTGGTGATGTTGCTGATGATGTTGCTGATGATGTTGCTGATGATGTTGCTGATGATGACGTGAGACGGTGTGGTATGCCCGTTTGCGGTGTTGTATGCCCGGAGGCGGTGTTGCATGCCCGGAGGCGGTGTGGTATGCCCGGAGGCGGTGTTGTATGCCCGGAGGCGGTGTTGTATGCCCGGAGGCGGTGTGGTATGCCCGGAGGCGGTGTTGTATGCCCGGAGGCGGTGTTGTATGCCCGGAGGCGGTGTGGTATGCCCGGAGGCGGTGTTGTATGCCCGGAGGCGGTGTTGTATGCCCTGAGGCGGTCTGGTATGCCCGGAGGCGGTGTAGTATGCCCGGAGGCGGTGTTGTATGCCCGGAGGCGGTGTGGTATGCCCGGAGGCGGTGCAGTATGCCCGGAGGCGGTGTTGTATGCCCGGAGGCGGTGTGGTATGCCCGGAGGCGGTGTAGTATGCCCGGAGGCGGTGTTGTATGCCCGGAGGCGGTGTGGTATGCCCGGAGGCGGTGTAGTATGCCCGGAGGCGGTGTTGTATGCCCGGAGGCGGTGTGGTATGCCCGGAGGCGGTACAACACCGCCTCCGGGCATGATGATGATAATGATGATGATGATGATGATGATGATGATGATGATGATGATGATGATGATGATGATGATGATGATGATGATGATGATGATGATGATGATGATGATGATGATGATGATGATGATGATGATGATGATGATGATGATGATGATGTTGCTGATGATGATGTTGCTGATGATGATGTTGTTGATGATGTTGCTGATGATGTTGCTGATGATGTTGCTGATGATGTTGCTGATGATGTTGATGATGATGTTGATGATGATGTTGATGATGATGTTGATGATGATGTTGATGATGATGTTGCTGATGATGTTGCTGATGATGTTGCTGATGATGTTGCTGATGATGTTGCTGATGATGTTGCTGGTGATGTTGCTGATGATGTTGCTGATGATGTTGCTGATGATGACGTGAGACGGTGTGGTATGCCCGGAGGCGGTGTTGTATGCCCGGAGGCGGTGTTGTATGCCCGGAGGCGGTGTGGTATGCCCGGAGGCGGTGTTGTATGCCCGGAGGCGGTGTTGTATGCCCGGAGGCGGTGTGGTATGCCCGGAGGCGGTGTTGTATGCCCGGAGGCGGTGTTGTATGCCCTGAGGCGGTCTGGTATGCCCGGAGGCGGTGTAGTATGCCCGGAGGTGGTGTTGTATGCCCGGAGGCGGTGTGGTATGCCCGGAGGCGGTGCAGTATGCCCGGAGGCGGTGTTGTATGCCCGGAGGCGGTGTGGTATGCCCGGAGGCGGTGTAGTATTCCCGGAGGCGGTGTTGTATGCCCGGAGGCGGTGTGGTATGCCCGGAGGCGGTGTAGTATGCCCGGAGGCGGTGTTGTATGCCCGGAGGCGGTGTGGTATGCCCGGAGGCGGTACAACACCGCCTCCGGGCATGATGATGATAATGATGATGATGATGATGATGATGATGATGATGATGATGATGATGATGATGATGATGATGATGATGATGATGATGATGATGATGATGATGATGATGATGATGATGATGATGATGATGATGATGATGATGATGATGATGATGATGATGATGATGTTGCTGATGATGATGTTGCTGATGATGATGTTGCTGATGATGATGTTGTTGATGATGTTGCTGATGATGTTGCTGATGATGTTGCTGATGATGTTGCTGATGATGTTGATGATGATGTTGATGATGATGTTGATGATGATGTTGATGATGATGTTGATGATGATGTTGCTGATGATGTTGCTGATGATGTTGCTGATGATGTTGCTGATGATGTTGCTGATGATGTTGCTGGTGATGTTGCTGATGATGTTGCTGATGATGTTGCTGATGATGACGTGAGACGGTGTGGTATGCCCGGAGGCGGTGTTGTATGCCCGGAGGCGGTGTTGTATGCCCGGAGGCGGTGTGGTATGCCCGGAGGCGGTGTTGTATGCCCGGATGCGGTGTTGTATGCCCGGAGGCGGTGTGGTATGCCCGGAGGCGGTGTTGTATGCCCGGAGGCGGTGTTGTATGCCCTGAGGCGGTCTGGTATGCCCGGAGGCGGTGTAGTATGCCCGGAGGCGGTGTTGTATGCCCGGAGGCGGTGTGGTATGCCCGGAGGCGGTGCAGTATGCCCGGAGGCGGTGTTGTATGCCCGGAGGCGGTGTGGTATGCCCGGAGGCGGTGTAGTATGCCCGGAGGCGGTGTTGTATGCCCGGAGGCGGTGTGGTATGCCCGGAGGCGGTGTAGTATGCCCGGAGGCGGTGTTGTATGCCCGGAGGCGGTGTGGTATGCCCGGAGGCGGTACAACACCGCCTCCGGGCATGATGATGATAATGATGATGATGATGATGATGATGATGATGATGATGATGATGATGATGATGATGATGATGATGATGATGATGATGATGATGATGATGATGATGATGATGATGATGATGATGATGATGATGATGATGATGATGATGATGATGATGATGATGATGATGATGATGATGATGATGATGATGATGATGATGATGATGATGATGATGATGATGATGATGATGATGATGATGATGATGTTGCTGATGATGATGTTGCTGATGATGATGTTGATGATGATGATGTTGTTGATGATGTTGCTGATGATGTTGCTGATGATGTTGCTGATGATGTTGCTGATGATGTTGATGATGATGTTGATGATGATGTTGATGATGATGTTGATGATGATGTTGATGATGATGTTGATGATGATGTTGATGATGATGTTGATGATGATGTTGATGATGATGTTGATGTTGATGATGATGTTAATGATGATGTTGATGATGATGTTGATGATGATGTTGCTGATGATGTTGCTGATGATGTTGCTGATGATGTTGCTGGTGATGTTGCTGATGATGTTGCTGATGATGTTGCTGATGATGTTGCTGATGATGACGTGAGACGGTGTGGTATGCCCGTTTGCGGTGTTGTATGCCCGGAGGCGGTGTTGCATGCCCGGAGGCGGTGTGGTATGCCCGGAGGCGGTGTTGTATGCCCGGAGGCGGTGTTGTATGCCCGGAGGCGGTGTAGTATGCCCGGAGGCGGTGTAGTATGCCCGGAGGCGGTGTTGTATGCCCGGAGGCGGTGTGGTATGCCCGGAGGCGGTGTAGTATGCCCGGAGGCGGTGTTGTATGCCCGGAGGCGGTGTGGTATGCCCGGAGGCGGTACAACACCGCCTCCGGGCATGATGATGATAATGATGATGATGATGATGATGATGATGATGATGATGATGATGATGATGATGATGATGATGATGATGATGATGATGATGATGATGATGATGATGATGATGATGATGATGATGATGATGATGATGATGATGATGATGATGATGATGATGATGATGATGATGATGATGATGATGATGATGATGATGATGATGATGATGATGATGATGATGATGATGATGATGATGATGTTGCTGATGATGATGTTGCTGATGATGATGTTGCTGATGATGATGTTGTTGATGATGTTGCTGATGATGTTGCTGATGATGTTGCTGATGATGTTGCTGATGATGTTGATGATGATGTTGATGATGATGTTGATGATGATGTTGATGATGATGTTGATGATGATGTTGCTGATGATGTTGCTGATGATGTTGCTGATGATGTTACTGATGATGTTGCTGATGATGTTGCTGGTGATGTTGCTGATGATGTTGCTGATGATGTTGCTGATGATGACGTGAGACGGTGTGGTATGCCCGGAGGCGGTGTTGTATGCCCGGAGGCGGTGTTGTATGCCCGGAGGCGGTGTGGTATGCCCGGAGGCGGTGTTGTATGCCCGGAGGCGGTGTGGTGTGCCCGGAGGCGGTGTTGTATGCCCGGAGGCGGTGTTGTATGCCCTGAGGCGGTCTGGTATGCCCGGAGGCGGTGTAGTATGCCCGGAGGCGGTGTTGTATGCCCGGAGGCGGTGTGGTATGCCCGGAGGCGGTGCAGTATGCCCGGAGGCGGTGTTGTATGCCCGGAGGCGGTGTGGTATGCCCGGAGGCGGTGTAGTATGCCCGGAGGCGGTGTTGTATGCCCGGAGGCGGTGTGGTATGCCCGGAGGCGGTGTAGTATGCCCGGAGGCGGTGTTGTATGCCCGGAGGCGGTGTGGTATGCCCGGAGGCGGTACAACACCGCCTCCGGGCATGATGATGATAATGATGATGATGATGATGATGATGATGATGATGATGATGATGGTGATGATGATGATGATGATGATGATGATGATGATGATGATGATGATGATGATGATGATGATGATGATGATGATGATGATGATGATGATGATGATGATGATGATGATGATGATGATGATGATGATGATGATGATGATGATGATGATGATGATGATGATGATGATGATGATGATGTTGCTGATGATGATGTTGCTGATGATGATGTTGCTGATGATGATGTTGTTGATGATGTTGCTGATGATGTTGCTGATGATGTTGCTGATGATGTTGCTGATGATGTTGATGATGATGTTGATGATGATGTTGATGATGATGTTGATGATGATGTTGCTGATGATGTTGCTGATGATGTTGCTGATGATGTTGCTGATGATGTTGCTGATGATGTTGCTGATGATGTTGCTGGTGATGTTGCTGATGATGTTGCTGATGATGTTGCTGATGATGACGTGAGACGGTGTGGTATGCCCGGAGGCGG
>JAXIVJ010009531.1:0-47500 GCA_036785665.1 Chirona hameri | reverse complement strand
AGAGACAGAGAGACAGAGAGACAGAGAGACAGAGAGACAGAGAGACAGAGAGACAGAGAGACAGAGAGACAGAGAGACAGAGAGACAGAGAGACAGAGAGACAGAGAGACAGAGAGACAGAGAGACAGAGAGACAGAGAGACAGAGAGACAGAGAGACAGAGAGACAGAGAGACAGAGAGACAGAGAGACAGAGAGACAGAGAGACAGAGAGACAGAGAGACAGAGAGACAGAGAGACAGAGAGACAGAGAGACAGAGAGACAGAGAGACAGAGAGACAGAGAGACAGAGAGACAGAGAGACAGAGAGACAGAGAGACAGAGAGACAGAGAGACAGAGAGACAGAGAGACAGAGAGACAGAGAGACAGAGAGACAGAGAGACAGAGAGACAGAGAGACAGAGAGACAGAGAGACAGAGAGACAGAGAGACAGAGAGACAGAGAGACAGAGAGACAGAGAGACAGAGAGACAGAGAGACAGAGAGACAGAGAGACAGAGAGACAGAGAGACAGAGAGACAGAGAGACAGAGAGACAGAGAGACAGAGAGACAGAGAGACAGAGAGACAGAGAGACAGAGAGACAGAGAGACAGAGAGACAGAGAGACAGAGAGACAGAGAGACAGAGAGACAGAGAGACAGAGAGACAGAGACAGAGAGACAGAGAGACAGAGAGACAGAGAGACAGAGAGACAGAGAGACAGAGAGACAGAGAGACAGAGAGACAGAGAGACAGAGAGACAGAGAGACAGAGAGACAGAGAGACAGAGAGACAGAGAGACAGAGAGACAGAGAGACAGAGACAGAGAGACAGAGAGACAGAGAGACAGAGAGACAGAGAGACAGAGAGACAGAGAGACAGAGAGACAGAGAGACAGAGAGACAGAGAGACAGAGAGACAGAGAGACAGAGAGACAGAGAGACAGAGAGACAGAGAGACAGAGAGACAGAGAGACAGAGAGACAGAGAGACAGAGAGACAGAGAGACAGAGAGACAGAGAGACAGAGAGACAGAGAGACAGAGAGACAGAGAGACAGAGAGACAGAGAGACAGAGAGACAGAGAGACAGAAGACAGAGAGACAGAGAGACAGAGAGACAGAGAGACAGAGAGACAGAGAGACAGAGAGACAGAGAGACAGAGAGACAGAGAGACAGAGAGACAGAGAGACAGAGAGACAGAGAGACAGAGAGACAGAGAGACAGAGAGACAGAGAGACAGAGAGACAGAGAGACAGAGAGACAGAGAGACAGAGAGACAGAGAAGACAGAGAGACAGAGAGACAGAGAGACAGAGAGACAGAGAGACAGAGAGACAGAGAGACAGAGAGACAGAGAGACAGAGAGACAGAGAGACAGAGAGACAGAGAGACAGAGAGACAGAGAGACAGAGAGACAGAGAGACAGAGAGACAGAGAGACAGAGAGACAGAGAGACAGAGAGACAGAGAGACAGAGAGACAGAGAGACAGAGAGACAGAGAGACAGAGAGACAGAGAGACAGAGAGACAGAGAGACAGAGAGACAGAGAGACAGAGAGACAGAGAGACAGAGAGACAGAGAGACAGAGAGACAGAGAGACAGAGAGACAGAGAGACAGAGAGACAGAGAGACAGAGAGACAGAGAGACAGAGAGACAGAGAGACAGAGAGACAGAGAGACAGAGAGACAGAGAGACAGAGAGACAGAGAGACAGAGAGACAGAGAGACAGAGAGACAGAGAGACAGAGAGACAGAGAGACAGAGAGACAGAGAGACAGAGAGACAGAGAGACAGAGAGACAGAGAGACAGAGAGACAGAGAGACAGAGAGACAGAGAGACAGAGAGACAGAGAGACAGAGAGACAGAGAGACAGAGAGACAGAGAGACAGAGAGACAGAGAGACAGAGAGACAGAGAGACAGAGAGACAGAGAGACAGAGAGACAGAGAGACAGAGAGACAGAGAGACAGAGAGACAGAGAGACAGAGAGACAGAGAGACAGAGAGACAGAGAGACAGAGAGACAGAGAGACAGAGAGACAGAGAGACAGAGAGACAGAGAGACAGAGAGACAGAGAGACAGAGAGACAGAGAGACAGAGAGACAGAGAGACAGAGAGACAGAGAGACAGAGAGACAGAGAGACAGAGAGACAGAGAGACAGAGAGACAGAGAGACAGAGAGACAGAGAGACAGAGAGACAGAGAGACAGAGAGACAGAGAGACAGAGAGACAGAGAGACAGAGAGACAGAGAGACAGAGAGACAGAGAGACAGAGAGACAGAGAGACAGAGAGACAGAGAGACAGAGAGACAGAGAGACAGAGAGACAGAGAGACAGAGAGACAGAGAGACAGAGAGACAGAGAGACAGAGAGACAGAGAGACAGAGAGACAGAGAGACAGAGAGACAGAGAGACAGAGAGACAGAGAGACAGAGAGACAGAGAGACAGAGAGACAGAGAGACAGAGAGACAGAGAGACAGAGAGACAGAGAGACAGAGAGACAGAGAGACAGAGAGACAGAGAGACAGAGAGACAGAGAGACAGAGAGACAGAGAGACAGAGAGACAGAGAGACAGAGAGACAGAGAGACAGAGAGACAGAGAGACAGAGAGACAGAGAGACAGAGAGACAGAGAGACAGAGAGACAGAGAGACAGAGAGACAGAGAGACAGAGAGACAGAGAGACAGAGAGACAGAGAGACAGAGAGACAGAGAGACAGAGAGACAGAGAGACAGAGAGACAGAGAGACAGAGAGACAGAGAGACAGAGAGACAGAGAGACAGAGAGACAGAGAGACAGAGAGACAGAGAGACAGAGAGACAGAGAGACAGAGAGACAGAGAGACAGAGAGACAGAGAGACAGAGAGACAGAGAGACAGAGAGACAGAGAGACAGAGAGACAGAGAGACAGAGAGACAGAGAGACAGAGAGACAGAGACAGAGACAGAGACAGAGACAGAGAGAGAGAGAGAGAGAGAGAGAGAGAGAGAGAGAGAGAGAGAGAGAGAGAGGGAGAGAGAGAGAAAAAAAAACGAAATGCGAGGATACCACGGGAGTGAGACATTAAGCCATCGACGGTCGTCCGCCAGAGCATTGCATTTCGTCCGTCATATTTGTGTCGGGCAAATCACAATAAATCACTTACATCTCGGGAGCCGTCGTGACAAATTGACGTCTGGAAACACCTAACTGACATTATCACAGACACTCGTTAACAGCGGCCGCCATCAACAGCGAGGACCCGTCACCGTCGCTGACGGGTCCGAGGCGGGGCACCAACAGTCAACAGTCAACAGTCAGCAGTCAGCAGTCAACAGTCAGCAGTCGGCCGTCAACAGTCAACAGTCAGCAGTCGGCCGTCAACAGTCAGCAGTCGGCCGTCAGCAGTCGGCCGTCAGCAGTCAACAGTCAGCAATCAACAGTCAACAGTCAACAGTCAACAGTCAGCAGTCAGCAGTCAACAGTCAGCAGTCAACAGTCGGCCGTCAGCAGTCGGCCGTCAGCAGTCGGCCGTCAGCAGTCGGCCGTCAGCAGTCGGCCGTCAGCAGTCTGCAGCCAGCAGTCAGCAGTCAGCAGCCAGCACTCAGCACTCAGCACTCAGCACTCAGCACTCAGCATCCAGCATCCAGCATCCAGCACTCAGCAGTCAGCAGTCAGCAGTCAGCAGTCAGCAGTCAGCAGTCAGCAGTCAGCAGTCAGCAGTCAGCAGTCAGCAGTCAGCAGTCAGCAGTCAGCAGTCAGCAGTCAGCAGTCAGCAGTCAGCAGTCAGAAGTCAGCAGTCAGCAGTCAGAAGCCAGCAGTCAGCAGTCAGCACTCAGCACTCAGCACTCAGCACTCAGCAGCCAGCAGCCAGCAGCCAGCAGCCAGCAGTCAGCAGTCAGCAGTCAGCAGTCAGCAGTCAGCAGTCAGCAGTCAGCAGTCAGCAGTCAGCAGTCAGCAGTCAGCAGTCAGCAGTCAGCAGTCAGCAGTCAGCAGTCAGCAGTCAGCAGCCAGCAGTCAGCAGCCAGCAGTCAGCAGTCAGCAGTCAGCAGTCAGCAGTCAGCAGTCAGCAGTCAGCAGTCAGCAGTCAGCAGTCAGCAGTCAGCAGTCAGCAGTCAGCAGTCAGCAGTCAGCAGTCAGCAGTCAGCAGTCAGCAGTCAGCAGTCAGCAGTCAGCAGTCAGCAGTCAGCAGTCAGCAGTCAGCAGTCAGCAGTCAGCAGTCAGCAGTCAGCAGTCAGCAGTCAGCAGTCAGCAGTCAGCAGTCAGCAGTCAGCAGTCAGCAGTCAGCAGTCAGCAGTCAGCAGTCAGCAGTCAGCAGTCAGCAGTCAGCAGTCAGCAGTCAGCAGTCAGCAGTCAGCAGTCAGCAGTCAGCAGTCAGCAGTCAGCAGTCAGCAGTCAGCAGCCAGCAGCCAGCAGCCAGCAGTCAGCAGTCAGCACAGCGCCATCTGGCTCCCACGCTGGACGGCCGCGGACTGAGGCAGCAGAGATGCCTCCTCAGAGATACCTCTGCTCGCCTCTGGGCAGCAGAGCCCAGAGGCGCCACCGCCTTCAACCGGACCACACCTGCCTACGGGCCACCGCCGTTCTGTGTCTTGTATGACATACAAAGACGCCACCGTGCCCGGTCTCACCTGTAGGGTCAACATCAGCACCTTCATCGGCGGGTACTTGTGGTACGGCGCAGTGCCCGTCACCAGCTCGATCACGGTGATGCCGAACGACCAGATGTCCGCCTTGAAGTCGTACCCCGTCACCTGGTGACAGAGAGGACGCGGTGGTTACCCCCTCACCTGGTGACAGAAAGGACGCGGTGGTTACCCCGTCACCTGGTGACAGAGAGGACGCGGTGGTTACCCCCTCACCTGGTGACAGAAAGGACGCGGTGGTTACCCCGTCACCTGGTGACAGAGAGGACGCGGTGGTTATCGCGATGGTTATCTCGTCACCTGGTGACAGAGAGGACGCGGTGGTTACCCCGTCACCTGGTGACAGAGAGGACGCGGTGGTTACCCCATCACCTGATGACAGAGAGGATGCGGTGGTTACCCCGTCACCTGATGACAGAGAGGACGCGGTGGTTACCCCGTCACCTGATGACAGAGAGGACGCGGTGGTTACCCCGTCACCTGATGACAGAGAGGACGCGGTGGTTACCCCGTCACCCGGTGACAGAGAGGACGCGGTGGTTACCCCGTCACCTGGTGACAGAGAGGACGCGGTGGTTACCCCGTCACCTGGTGACAGAGAGGACGCGGTGGTTACCCCGTCACCTGGTGACAGAGAGGACGCGGTGGTTACCCCGTCACCTGGTGACAGAGAGGACGCGGTGGTTACCCCGTCACCTGGTGACAGAGAGGACGCGGTGGTTACCCCGTCACCTGGTGACAGAGAGGACGCGGTGGTTACCCCGTCACCTGGTGACAGAGAGGACGCGGTGGTTACCCCGTCACCTGGTGACAGAGAGGACGCGGTGGTTACCTCGTCACCTGGTGACAGAGAGGACGCGGTGGTTACCCCGTCACCTGGTGACAGAGAGGACGCGGTGGTTACCCCGTCACCTGGTGACAGAGAGGACGCGGTGGTTACCCCGTCACCTGGTGACAGAGAGGACGCGGTGGTTACCCCGTCACCTGGTGACAGAGGACGCAGTGGTTACCCCGTCACCTGGTGACAGAGGACGCGGTGGTTACCCCGTCACCTGGTGACAGAGAGGACGCGGTGGTTACCCCGTCACCTGGTGACAGAGAGGACGCGGTGGTTACCCCGTCACCTGGTGACAGAGAGGACGCGGTGGTTACCCCGTCACCTGGTGACAGAGAGGACGCGGTGGTTACCTCGTCACCTGGTGACAGAGAGGACGCGGTGGTTACCCCGTCACCTGGTGACAGAGAGGACGCGGTGGTTACCCCGTCACCTGGTGACAGAGAGGACGCGGTGGTTACCCCGTCACCTGGTGACAGAGAGGACGCGGTGGTTACCCCGTCACCTGGTGACAGAGGACGCAGTGGTTACCCCGTCACCTGGTGACAGAGGACGCGGTGGTTACCCCGTCACCTGGTGACAGAGAGGACGCGGTGGTTACCCCGTCACCTGGTGACAGAGAGGACGCGGTGGTTACCCCGTCACCTGGTGACAGAGAGGACGCGGTGGTTACCCCGTCACCTGGTGACAGAGAGGACGCAGTGGTTACCCCGTCACCTGGTGACAGAGGACGCGGTGGTTATCAGCATAACATGGATACGAGCGCACAGTGGCTAGACGAATGTGATAACGATTGGACACGGATACAGCAGGGTGAATGCCAGCATAAAGGGCACACAGCACGGTGCCTTTTGCATGAAAGTGAACTAACTGAAGCGCCGGTCTGCAAGCACTGCGGCCGCAATGGGCACACATTGTATTGCGATAGTATCCACGCTTTCTTCAACTTTGAAGCAAACAATTAAACTGGAACCAAATGGAAATGGGAACTAAACAAGTGGAAAACACAAAGCAGCAAAACAATCATTGACGTGGATAGCGATCGTTGTCCATTTCAAATGAAACACTGCTCAAGGAATTGGTGACAACAAAACGTGAAGTGTCGTTTCACGCTACCACCACACCAATTGACCGTGCGACAGCAGAGAATCGCGCGAGCCTGCCTATAAGTAAGAAACCTAACACAACATACATGAAAACCAGCCCCGACCGCAGGCCTCACCTGTTCCATGACCTCAGGCGCCATCCAGCAGGGCGTACCAACGAACGTGTGCCGAGCCTTCTCCCGACTGAGGTCTCCCCCCGTCGCCAGCCACGAGCTGACGCCGAAGTCGGCGATCTGGATATTGCCGTCCTCGCCAATCAGGATGTTACCCGCCTTGATGTCCCTGCGGTTCAGACAGGTACATAATCAGCACATAATGGGTACCGATCAGGATGTTATCCGCCTTGGTGTCCCTGTGGCACCAGCGGGCACATAATCTCAGCACATTACGGGTACCGATCAGGATGTTATCCGCCTTGGTGTCCCTGTGGCACCAGCGGGCACATAATCTCAAGCACATTACGGGAGCTGATCAAAATGCTATCGGTCTTGATGTCCTTACGCACGGGTAGCCATACGTTGATTGTGCATGGCAGGTGACCGTATATATGCGATAGCAGATAATACACAAATATAAATCTGAGCAACTAAGAACTCAAAGGAAATCCACTTTTTAGTCGATACTCTTCCTCGACTTCAAGTTCAGTTCCCTGTGTTGCGGCATGTGCGAGCAGCGTTCTGACTGCCTCTTGCCACAGTACCGCCACAGAGCCTATTGGTGCAGGTTCTGCCCGCCACACTCGCCTGTGTATCTGGCCGTTACTGTGGAAGTACTCCAGGCCCTTCAACACCTCCTTCATCACGGTGGCGATGGTGGCTTCGCTGAGGACGCCGTGCTTACAGTCATGCGTCTTCACCCGGTGCTTGATGACGTCTAGCAGGGAGCCGCCTGTAACACATGTGCATCCGCTGTAACACATGTGCATCCGCTGTAACACATGTACATCCGCTGTAACACATATACATCCGCTGTAACACATGTACATCCGCTGTAACACATGTACATCCCTGTAACACATGTACATCCGCTGTAACACATGTACATCCGCTGTAACACATGTACATCCGCTGTAACACATGTACATCCGCTGTAACACATGTACATCCGCTGTAACACATGTACATCCGCTGTAACACATATACATCCGCTGTAACACATGTACATCCGCTGTAACACATGTACATCCCTGTAACACATGTACATCCGCTGTAACACATGTACATCCGCTGTAACACATGTACATCCGCTGTAACACATGTACATCCGCTGTAACACATGTACATCCGCTGTAACACATGTATATCCGCTGTAACACATGTACATCCGCTGTAACTATGCACCATAAAGTGCGCCTGTAACACATGTACATCCGCTGTAACTATGCACTATAAAGTGCGCCTGTAACACATGTACATCCGCTGTAACTATGCACTATAAAGTGCGCCTGTAACACATGTACATCCGCTGTAACTATGCACTATAAAGTGCGCCTGTAACACATGTACATCCGCTGTAACTATGCACTATAAAGTGCGCCTGTAACACATATACATCCGCTGTAACACATATACATCCGCTGTAACACATGTACATCCGCTATAACACATGTACATCCGCTGTAACACATGTACATCCGCTGTAACACATGTACATCCGCTGTAACACATGTACATCCGCTGTAACACATGTACATCCGCTGTAACACATGTACATCCGCTGTAACACATGTACATCCGCTGTAACTATGCGCTATAAAGTGACAAATGGGTTGTGATTTTCTGATAGCTTGATCCGTAGATTATTGCTGCAACGAATACAATTAGCAGGTGGCAGTATCGAACAATAAGAACACGTCTGCAACACATGGCAAATCATCACCCGAACCGACATAGTAAGACAGCCATAGTCGAGTGAGAAAACGCGCCAAGCTGGTTAGAGAGTCGGTCAGGCTCACCATTCAGCAGTTTCAGCACCAACCAGAGCTCCTCTTTGACGACAAAGCTGGTGAAGTAGGTGACGACGTTGTCGTGGTGGCATGACGACATGGCAGTGATCTCTTTCTGAAGAAAAAAAAACGGAACATAACGAGTCAAGATCGATCGGTGTCGTTGCCGTTAGATTACAAATTATGAGATGAACGCTGCTAGCTGGCGTCTAACCATACATAACAATGTTTTCAGAAGAATGAATGTATGAATGAATGAATGTAATGAATAGTAGGTAAATATAGTACCATATAGGTAACCATACTACCATACTAGGTAAATATTTCACCATAAAACCACTATATAGGTATGTGACCAAAAATGAGACAAAAAGATAAAGACTATCTTAAAATCATCAATCATCTGGATTGCATGTGTCCTAAAACGACCATGATATCGCTAAGAGAAAGGTTGTAGATTTGTTAGCTCGCAGTGTCAGCTGGATCACGTTTTCAAGTGAATGTGGATGAAACATTGGTGGGCATTGGTGGATTGGTGGTTTATGAACTAATGAGGATTGTCCTTGAATTACGTGCAGGCGCTGTGTGGTTGTCACTATGACGCTGAGATCAGTGACGACGCTCATCGCAGCGACGTGCAGGCGCTGTGTGGTTGTCACTATGACGTTGAGATCAGTGACGACGCTCATCGCAGCGACATTGTATGGGTGCGACGACCAGCATTCTTCAAAACGATGGAAAATCCATCAGTGCTGTTATAGGCGTGCGAACGAAAACAAAGTTATATTTCACAAAATCCTGGACAATGCTTACCAAAAGTTCATCCATACTCGTGTTCCATTTTTCTAAGTTGATTCGTTTGATTGCGCATTGCTCTTGTCGCGGTATGCATAGTGCCTCGTGCACCGCCGCTGTCGCACCGACACCTGCGAACAAAGCCGACATCTCAGGTTATCATGAAATTCGTATTCTGTCTTCTCGAGTATCCCCATGCTGCACTGGCTGCTGATTATTGTTCTTTGACAGCTCCATCACCCAGGGCAACACACAGAAACGTTGATGACATTTCTCTCCAGTGCACTGCTGATTGGTCACTGATGTGCCAGGATTCCGGCAGCAAATGGCAGCAGGCAAAGGCAGACAACAAAACAAAGCAATCAATCAATCAATGAATGAATGTACATTTTTTTTAATAGTCTGAACCTTTTGAATGGATGGATTTCCGAGGTGAGGCCCGCGCTAAGCTGGGCTTGTTGCGCCGCCCTGACCCCTACCATCCGATCGCGCAATCCCTGGTAGCCGGCAGAATTTAGAAGCGAAAGTTGTACGTGCCCGACATACCTGGACACGGTCCGCCCTGCTCAATAAAGGATAGCACTGATAAAGTGAGCAATGTATCATGTCAATGTATGGTAGGTACCAGTGCCAGAAAAGTGGTTCCACGATCTAAGTTCGCGGAACAAATTTGTAATGCGTATACCAGTAATTTTTTCGTATTTTTTATACGCGTTTCTACACAACCTATTTTCATATATACCAATATGTGCATACATTATGATGTGGAAAGTTGATGAGTCGTCAGTCGTATTTCCTGTACAGATATGGTCTTGGCGTTAGTCGGGGACCGAGACTCCTGGGTCGTATGTTATAAAGGTACGTTGCGTATGCGTATATGGGAAACTGGACTCAAGTCTCAGTCTAAAGTGCTGCCGTCTTTTGCATAGCGTGTTTGTAGTGTCCTAGGGTTATCCAATATCCATGGCCCCGATGACGATGGTATCGGTGGCGGGGTTGTAACCTGAATACGCAAACACTTTTTGAGAGGTTTTAAAAAGTTTTTGGTTTAATTTTTGGAAAAGTACCTACCAGTTTCCTTCCCTAAATCACTGCAGAAATTTCGGGAATTTGGAGGTTCCGCCTTACGATTTTTTTGGACAATTTGTGTCGCATCACTGTCACGTTCCGGTCATTGTTCGGAAAGTCAAGTCTCAGTCTATTTTTTATGCTCGTCAGCCATTTGCACCCGCAGACTAAAAAAAAAATTATTTACAAGCCGTTTTCACGAAGGATTATTGCACTGAAAAGTTTCTGAAAGATTCTGAAAGTTTTGAAAAACTACACAACTTTTACATGCGATTTTTGGCTAGAAATGTCCCTCATAATTTTGAAATATGTTGGTAAGAATAAAATATGTTGACAAAATTGTGGTTTGGTGGTAATAAGGAAGATAAGTATTGATAGAATCTTCCTGAAACTTCCTGAATCTTCCTGAAACTTTCAGGAAGATTCTATCAATAATTATCTTGCTTATTACCACCAAATCGCAATTTTGTCAACATATTTTATTCTTACCAACATGTTACAAAATTATGAGGGACATTTCTAGCCAAAAATTGCATGTAAAAGTTGTGTAGTTTTTTAAAACTTTCAGCGCAATAATCCTTCGTGAAAACGGCTACAGTCAAAGTTTTCACGGAACAAAACTTCCAAGTTCAGAAAAATGGAGAAACGGGCCACTTTTCTGACACTGGTAGGTACTGAGAGTACTGAATAGCAAATATATTATTCCGACTTTACACCCAGGCAAAATTGACAGTCAACATTCAACAAAACTCTATTCACAATTTGTCATAAACATAATCTATTTTTAGCTTGTCTGCATAACACATGCTCATTTGTAATCTCTTTTCCAACCTGTAAAATAATATTACATGCATGGCATCAAAGAAAATACTTATTTTTTATCTCTGATGATAACTACATAACATCTGCAATCTATGACAAGTATGATATCATGTGAAAGCAGAGTTCAGGCGTCAAGGTTAATATTGGACTGTTTTTTGTATATTTAGATGTAAGTTCCTTACAAGAACACTATAAGTTTGCTTGGCTCGAGTCTGATGATGATGGACACTTCAGGGAAAACAACTGCTATGGTTATATGGCACCTATATGGCTTGAGTCCATTCTGATCAAGTGTGACCAGCATTCTTAAAAATCACCTAACAAAACCAACCAAGAAAAAACAACAAATAGTATTTTGAAGGGAAGTCAGATTAGTAAGGCTTTCACAAGTAATATAAGGCACCACCTCAGCAACTGAATGACCCATTACAAGTAGTTTGTATCATGCCAATATTTATATTGCACATGTCACATTGCCATAAGGTAAACCACCCAAACTCTGTCCATCCAAAACAATAGGCATGTCATGCTGTCTGTGGTTGTATACACCCTAAAACACTAATACACTGCCAATATCATGGCAAGTCTGACATAACAGCATGTCTGATGTTACAGTAATTTCCCTAGTTCTGCAAACTGTCATGGCACATCCCCTTCAAGATTGTTAAGACATCAAGTGATGAGTCATGAATCATGAATGCATGATTCTTTCTATTCAATGACAAAATTATTAGCACTGAACTGGTATAGATCCCCACATCAACAGCATATTAATGTCATGATGATTATTTGGGTGTAATGGCACTGCAGCTACTAGGCTATGTGGTGCCCATAAGCTCTGATTAAAAAATTGCCTCAACCAAAAAGATCAATCAACCCAACAGTGGGGGTAGGCAGAAGGAAAATGAGGAAACTACACACCCAGTGAGTAAGTGACGGAAAACAGTGAGGACGGAACATGGAAACTGGAAACACAAAGCAAGACAGGGCATAACAAAAACTAAAAAATGAAGAAGATCACAGGAAAACAAACATTTTCATTAAACCAAAATGAAATACAGTACCTACAAGCAACCATGAAAACAGCACACAGATATAATCAATATTGCAAGATACTGGTTGCAGCAAGGTTTCAATGAAAAACCAACATACAAATCTTATCATAAGCAATGTTAAGAAATTGATGATGGCTGAAATAGCCTAGTTAACACACAAAATAAAAATACATATTTTTTCTTCATATAACACAGACCGAAAACGTATCATGTGCGGCATAAATGCAACAAAACATAAAAAGTGCCTGCACGGCAGGGTAACTCTCATTATATCGATACATATGGCAAATTTTCAGAAATATATCCTAAACACACCTTCTGGGAATATTTCACTTACCTATAACTGGTCCCAGCTCGTATTCATCCTTGTTATTGGGCCAGCCCGGCAAAGGCGTTGTTACGTCTGCCATCTTCTGGGAAAGAACGTTAGCTCTAACTCGCGATCCCCGCCGCGGGTATGTGGCGAACCCGGGGGCGATCTCGCCGGCGTCACCGGCGGAGGAGCGCCGCCGCGCGGTCGCCATGGTCGTGATGATCTGAGACGGCGAAGAGGTCTGCTGCTGGCTGAAAAATGTCGCAGTGTGTGAGCGCGGCCAGTCGGAAACTCCGCCCACGCGAAAACTGGAACCAATCCGCCAATCGACAAGTCCAGTCCGCACCTCTGGAAATCACTGCAGAGCCGTTTTTTGTTTGTTTATCTGCGTGACTGCGAAATACGTCATCAGTATCAGTATCAGGTCATACAGGTCATGACCTGGTCATTTGGACCCGAGGCGCCCATGCAAAGCTGGCGCCACTCCGATCAGTCACGACGCCCCTCTGGCCAGTGACGGCGCCACTCAGGCTAGTGAGGATGCTCCCCCGGCCAGTGACGGCACTAGCTTGCGGCCAGTGACGGCGCCCCCGGCCAGTGAGGGCGTCCCCTGCCATAGACGGCGACTCTCCGGCCCGTGACAGCGCCCCTCCGACCAGTGGCGGCGCCCGCTCCGGCCAGTGACGGCGCCCCCCTCCGGCCAGTGACTCATTCCGCACGGTGCGGAAGGAGAGTCCCCCCCCCCCTCCCTGCAAAATTTCGCCAATATTGGTGGCGCCCCTGTCGATCGGAGGGCGCCCCTCAAGGCAATGAGCTGGTCCTTTGTGAGTTTCTGCGCACGCCACTGGTCCCACGTCACAGTTGCCAGTTGCCATTCCCAGTCAATATCGGTAATTGGTGTCTATCTGGAAGGAGCTGCGTTACAAAGCGTCCCACTGGGAAGGCGTCTGCACGGAAGAAGAGTGGGTAACGGCTGTCGCCATGTGACATCCAACCAATTGGCTACACTACCTCTTGAGGCACGGGGAGACCGCAAAGAGCATAAGAGGGTCGTGGAGGAGACAGAGTGCACGTATTCGGCGACCACCATCCAATCGGAGACAGAAAACCTACTATCATTGGAAATTCTCAATGAAATTGAAATGTAAGACTGGATAGTGGTTATTCGTGCGATGAAGAAAAAAATACTTACGCGAGCTGATAGCTCTTTACCTAAGACGTCAAAATCCGCACTGAACGTTCTCCTCACAGCATAAGTGTTCTCCTCACAGCATAAGTGTTCTGCTCACAGCATAAGTGTTCTCCTCACAGCATAAGTGTTCTGATCACAGCATAAGTGTTCTGCTCACAGCATAAGTGTTCTGCTCACATCATAAGTGTTCTCCTCACAGCATAAGTGTTCTCCTCACAGCAATATAAGTGTTCTCCTCACAGCATAAGTGTTCTCCTCACAGCATAAGTGTTCTCCTCACATCATAAGTGTTCTGCTCACAGCATAAGTGTTCTGTTCACTGCATAAGTGTTCTCCTCACAGCAAAGTAACCGTGTGTCACTGCCAACAGAGCTCATGTAGGATAGGTGTTTGAATGGAATAATATCAATACCCCCAATACAGGCTATCTGTTTCTCCGATTGTCTCGTGCTGAGGTTGCGGCAGTTGTACAGCGCGCCCGCTATATGATTTGATAAGATTGGTGTGCGGGAGGACGGAGAACGGCACCGAAACATCATTCGGCTTTCATATCTCCTCTCCGCCAATGGTGAGATAAATTGTTATAGGTATTTTCACAAATTTGATTTAGGTATATAAAGATTGCTGAAGCATTATATATATTTTACTCCTTTAATTTTATTGTTATTACGAGCGAGCGCGAAGCGCTCGCGAGTCCTCACTGAATACGGAAATTGTATCCATAATAAGCGGCCGACCCGACCGACCATAACGACCATAACGACCATAACGACCATAACGACCATAACGACCATAACGACCATAACTACCATAACGACCATAACGACCATAACGACCATAACGACCATAACGACCATAACGACCATAACGACCATAACGACCATAACGACCATAACGACCATAACGACCATAACGACCATAACGACCATAACGACCATAACGACCATAACGACCATAACGACCATAACGACCATAACGACCATAACGACCATAACGACCATAACGACCATAACGACCATAACGACCATAACGACCATAACGACCATAACGACCATAACGACCATAACGACCATAACGACCATAACGACCATAACGACCATAACGACCATAACGACCATAACGACCATAACGACCATAACGACCATAACGACCATAACGACCATAACGACCATAACGACCATAACGACCATAACGACCATGACCATAACGCTTTTGAGGAGCTTACATTTTTGGAATCCCGCATCCGATTGACAAGCGGTCTTCGCCATCTGATAGCCACATTCAATTAATTATGTTATTGACATGTTTCGTCTCACGTGAGGGGTCAGCATGGCGCGTGGCACTTGCCACGTCAGGGGTGACAGAAAACGCTATCCTGCTATAGCTGAGAAGCGGCTGGACCACGTTTGGCATTTATAACGTTTTTTTTGTCGGTTCGATTTGTCCGATTATTCCTTTTTCTGACTCGTCCCTGACCTTGACGTCACGCAACCGCTGCCACCGGCCGCAGATTATCCCAGACGGCGGAGGCAAATAGCGAGCGCCGACGCGACTCGAACCCGACCTGTCACCAAGGGCGTAGGCAAGGGGGCCAAGGGGGTCATGCCCCTCCCCCCCCCCCCCCCGGAAGCCAGGCGGGCCCCTCTGGCGACCGAGCGAGGGCCCACTGGGGCTGAAGGCCCCAACGTTTTTGTATGGTGTCAGGCGCCCGCAAAACGCCTTACGTCGCATAAAAGAACGCCCACGAACCTAAAAAATCGCAACACGAATAAATAACAGCACTTGCTTGTCTGTTAAAGGCATGTATATGTAAATGCGTACAAGAGGGCCCAGCCAGTGTAGAGAGGGCCCTCTACCATCTTGTAAAGGGCCCTGCCAATCTGCAGATGGCCCCCTGCCGGCAGGGGGTCATCGGCAGGAGGGTCCTATCGGTTGAAGAGGGCCCTCTGCCGGCCTTTATAGGGCCCTGTCGAGCTGTAGAAGGTCCCTGTCGATCTGGAGAGGGCCCTCTTCCGGCCTTTAGAGGTCCCTGTCGATATGTAGATCGACCTGCCAATCAGTAGAGGGACGGTGCCAGCATTTAGAGGGCCATTCCGGCCTTTAGATGGCCCGTCGGCCTTTAGAGGGACCTGTCGGCCTTTAGAGGGCCCTGGCGATCTGTAGAGGGCCCTCTGCTGGCCTTTAGTTTCTCATATGCCATTTCTCATATGCCCTGCCAATCTGTAGAGGGCCCTATGCCGGCCTTTATATGACCCTGCCACCATGTAGAGGGCCCTCTTCCAGCCTTTAGGGCCCTGTTGATCTGCAGAGTTCCCCAGCCAATCTATAGAGGGCCCTCTGCCCAAGGGCGGATTCAGGATATTTTAGAAGGGGTGGCTGCAGGCCAATTCAGGGGCGCCTTCCAAAAATATATGGGCGTCTTCCAAAGAAAGGGCGCCGTCACTGACCGAAAGGGCGCCGTCACTGGCCGGAAGGGCGCCGGTAATGGCCGAAAGGGCGCCGCCAATGGGCGGAAGGGCGCCTCGGGTCAAAAGGACCAGGTCATGACCTGTACGACCTGATACTCGGTAAGTTACTTTCAACAGGGCGTCCAATAGGTCCATAGGGATGCTGCGTGCTCACGGGCTGTCCATCGCTGGGTGCCTGGCGGCGTCCGGCGACAGACAGCCCGTGGGGCGCCCTTCTAGCGGGGGGGGGCGCGACCGCTGCGGCCACCCCCTGGATCCGTCCCTGCGGGCTCTGCCGACCTTTAGATGGCCCTTCCAGCCTTTAGAGGGCACTGCCGCCTTTTAGAGGGCCCTCCCGGCCTGTAGAGGGCCCTTGCGGCCTCTAGAGGGCTCTGTCGGCATTTAGAGGGCCCTGTCGATCTGTAGATCGCCCTGACAATCTGCAGAGGGCCTCTGCCGGCATTTAGAGGGCCCTGCCGACCTGTAGAGGGCCCTCTTCCAGCCTTTAGGGCCTTGTCGATCTGCAGAGTGTCCCAGTAAATCTGTGGAGGGCCCTCTGTTGACCTTTGAGGGCCCTGCCGATCTGTAGATGGTCCTTTGCCTGCCTTTAGAGGCTCTTCCAACATGTAGATGACCCTGCCGACCTGTAGAGGGCCCTCTTCCAGCCTTTAGGGCCCTGTCGATCTGCAGAGTGCCCCAGCCAATCTATAGAGGGCTCTCTGCCGGCCTTT
Organism: Chirona hameri; assembly: GCA_036785665.1. NCBI lineage: Eukaryota > Metazoa > Arthropoda > Thecostraca > Balanomorpha > Balanidae > Chirona > Chirona hameri. The sequence continues at coordinate 30,585 of JAXIVJ010009531.1, read as the reverse complement.
ACCCTACCGGCCTTTGGGGCCCTGTCGGCCTTTAGAGGGCCCTTCCGGCCTTTAGAGGGCTCTGCCGGCCTTTAGAGGGCCCTGTCGGATTTTAGAGGGTCCTGCCGGCCTTTAGAGGGTCCTGCCGATCTGTAGATCGCCCTGTCGAGGGCCTCTACCGGCCTTTAGAGGGCCCTGCCAACCTGTAGAGAGCCCTGCCGACCTGAAGAGGACCCTCTTCCAGCCTTTAAGGGCCCTGTCGATCTGCAGGGTGTCCCAGCCAATCTGTAGAGGGCCCTCTGCTGGCCTTTAGAGGGCCCTCTGCTGGCCTTTAGAGGGCCCTGCCGATCTGCAGATGGCCATCTGCCGGCGTTTAGAGGTCCCTGCCGATCTGTAGAGGGCCTCTGCTGTCCTTTAGAGGGTCTTGTGGTGGTAGAGGTGGTCTGCCGGTTGAGCGCCGGTGAGGCTCTCGAAGGAAGACCAGTCAAAGTTGTCATTGTTTTTGCAGTGTATGCTAGTCTAGTAACGTCTGAGCGGAGTACAGGGCTTTGACAATATACGAGTATTAACTCGGCATTGCATGGGGTCTCAGCGGAACGCCATTGGCTGTGTGGGGGGGGGCGTTTTTCGCCCCCCCCCCGTTATCTTCCGAACCAATAACCGCAGCGTCGACCTGCAGAGGTGGCCAAAGATCTCGTCTGGACACACATCCGGACAAACACGTTGGCCCGTACTTTCCTGAGCGACCCCCCAGTGGAAATCTTCGAATTATCAAAAACATGTAAACATGTTTATCATCCTTCTACGATTTTGAATTAGAAGCGCCTTGACGAGACAAACACGATGGCGTAAAACATTAGTGCCTTATCTTCATTAGGTAAAATGTTATTTCGAAAAACTGTTTTGCCCAAAACCGTTTTGTTGACATATATGATGACTTCTGGTAGTAGCGTACCCAGGATGCACTCCAGGAGGGGGCACTTTTTGCTCAGGGGGCATAAAGTACCCCCACAAAAACTCGCCGATATTGTCCCACTATATTTTAAAAAGGGAATATTTTCACCATTTTTCTCTTTAAAATTAAAAAAAATCATTCATTTTTTCGACCAAAGGAGGCACGTACAGACCTTCAGGGGGCAATTTCCCCGTCCCCCCCCCCCTCCCCCTTGTGTACGGCTATGCTTCTGGAGACTCAAATATTGACCTGACCTCAAATTTGAGGACGCATATGGGATTGCATATTTCAAGAGCTTTCGATTGCTTTTCCGTTTGTTCCTAGCTATCATAGTTCCCGAGATAGTTGGGGGTCTCTAGAGCGAAGTCCTAAAACTGGAAAATCTGACCTTTGATGACCTCTGGTGACCTCAATATTGACCTGACCTAACAAAAGGCAGATATACTTTCGATAGAGCTTATCTCGAGCTATCTAACACCTTTTTCCGCTTGTCGCTACTTTGCGTGGTTTTCGAGATCTTAGGGGGGCGGAATCCGCCCCCCCCCCCCTCCAGGGCGTGTAATTATCAGGGGCCCTCCAGGGCGCGTGTTAAGATATAACTCTATCGTGTTGTAGAAGCCCCTCGGTATTACAATGTGGTGTATTTTTTTTCAAGAAATTTCTAAACGAACTGTATCCAAAGCTTTCTGTAAATAAAGATATAAGGAGCATGTTATTTCGTTATTTTGTAGAGATTTTGTAACTTCATCGTACATGTGCACAATCGGCATGTATGTACCTATACTGTGTTGTTTCCTTAGTCCGAATTGAAGAAGATTCAGGATATTATTTTGATTAACCCGCGCCCCGCTGGAGGTAGCAGAATCTGCCCCCACCCCTCCCTAATGTTCTCAATCACGTGAAAACAATGATAGATATCGACGTCAACCTTTCAGTACCTTATGCCGCATCAATTATACGTCTCATCACAACATTTCAATGAAAATGGTGGAGCACTTTGGGAGATAATGACTTTTTAATCCTGTCATGTCAAACCATTTTTGGTCGAAAAACAATAAATGTTTGAAAAATCGTAGCAAATCGAGTTTTAAAGCAAATTGCAAATAGAAACGCCGAAAGAAATGAAATGACATTATATTGAATATGGCTATCGCGGATTTTCGCAATTTTGAGTCTTACTCCCAAAAATAAATATATATGTTTTCGTTGTCGAAAGTTATTTGTCGTTGTTTTACAACATACAACATATTGTACTGTTTGAATTATGTGGGCCCCCCTGGCTACGAGGGCTCTTCTGATCCCATTCCCCCCCTCCCCCTGGGAGAAATTCTCCCTACGTCTCTGCCTGTCACACCGGGTGACGGGTGAGGTGAGGTCTGAAGCCAAGCGCTCTTCCGACTGAGCTACAGGGGCGGACAGGTAGCTCCGTCGGGTCAGTGGCGGCGGAAGGTATTTTCGAATGAGGGACAAAGAAACCCATACCCAGGGGGCCCCTAGCCCTCCCCTACGGCTAAATCCCCCCCCCCCCCCCAAACAAACAAACAAACAAACAAACAAACAAACAAAAACACAAACAAAAAATGGCGCGAAATGGTATCTCCTCGGATTTAGGCCACTATATTTTGTAGGGCCTCTAAATGGTCGCAAAAAAACGTCGGACAGACCCATGTTGAAGTATCGGGCCTACTGAGGACTGAGACGGAAACGGAAACGGGCCGACTGAGGGCTTCTGTCGGCCTTAGAGGGCCCCTCAGGCTGGCTGGGGCACCTCGGGGCCCTCGGTCAACTTCTAGGAAGGCCCCTCTTACAAATTTATGGGGGTGGAAATAATATGTTTGCCCCTCCCCCCACGCACTTCTTGAGTGAGGGCCAGCTGCCCCCCTGCCCACTCTTCCGGCGCTCCTGGTCGGGTATGCCCCTCTATCATTCCTAAAGCTCTATATATATGTTCTAACACGTAGGTATATACACTGCAGGCGCGTGCCACATGCCGTACCCAATAGTTAGCTGTATATATACCACAGCAACATCTCACCGATGTGCCGTGGTCACCCTCACCTGGTTCGCGTCTGCGGACCAGCTGACTCTCGGTCAGCTGACTGGGACCTGTGGCGGAGGTACTCAGCCGCCAGCACCCGACAGAGGGCACGCACACGGTCCGCGCCGGCGCCGGGTCGGGTCAGGTCGGGCTCGGGGTCAGGTCGGGGTCGAAACAGCCGACCCAGAGCCGACGACAGGGTGGCGTGGGTGCGCGGCGACGGGGCGGACTGGCAGGCACACATCCTCCTCCGCTGGTGAGATGAAGCGGGCCCGTCACACGACACACGACTGCCGGAGAGGCGAGCGGCACGGGCCGGATATAGACGGCTGGCCCCGCGCCGGAGAGCGCCCCAGGGCATCTCTGGCAGTGACGGGGCCGAACGTGCCCGCCCCGATTTTGCTGAGGCCCGGAACAGAGCCGGGAGTGGAGTGGAGAGTTCCGCGCCAGCCACGGTCAACATGGGAACTGAACAGCCACTCTGCATATATATCGGCTGGTGCAGCGGTCGTGGGCGTACGGGTAAGATCGGTGCAGCTGATATGTCCGGTAAACTTTCTAATCAGCTGAACGGAGATATTGTTTTACGTATGGCTGCATGCTCGATGGTTTTTCATCGACTCAGACAGAGACCGCCTCAAGCAGACCAATGAAATCAACAGCGGCTCCACCATGCCTCCTTTGAAATGGGGGGGGGGGGGGGACGGGATCGAGGGAACCGAGTGGTCAGTTGTTGAGCGAGCGGGGGCGGGGGGAGGGTGGAGCGTCAGCGGAAAGTTCATGAGAGCTGGGGAGGGGGGATGGAGCGTGACCAAAACCGAGCAGTTGTTGAGCGGGGTTGGGGGTGTAGCGTCAGCGAAAAGCTGTTCAGCGGGGGGTGGGGGGCATCAGCGAAAGTTTGTTGAACAGCGGAGAGGTAACAATTATGAGTACAACTGAACACTGATTTCTATTTGTTTGTCAGGGAAAATTGGGCACACTCTGAGTCAGCCCAAAATCGTTCATCCGACTGACTCCGAGTACATCCAATATTCCAAACATCGGCCGGCAAAAATCCTGTTTCGACTGCGACTCCGCCTAAAATTGACGTCTCCTGCCGACTCCCGACTCCATGGACCTTGCAACAGTAACGGCATGAACCGGCCTTTTCAGTCTCCCACCGTTGCATCAGTCCACAACAGGCGCCCAGCCAACGCATGACCGATTGCCGAGCGTACAGCGCCTCGAATGCATAAGTAGAGCAGGACTGTGCACGGTACATATCGCGTTCGAGCACGAAACATCGATACATCGCGTTCGAGCACGATACATCGATACATGTATTACCGGCTCGTGCCCTCGGCGGCCATAGCCAGTACCAGTGCTCAGGCCAGGATCAGATACTCGAGTGGGTCTTACTAACAGAGCGCTGCAGTTCTGGTTTGCTTTTGTGTATATAGGTACTTCAAAAAGCTTACAAATTGTACACTGCACAGATTAAAATAACACACATTCTGTCGACACCGGTTGACATTCCAAAACCATCCACGGGTATCAACCAGTGGCGCATGCAGGCGGGGGGGGGGGTCAAAGGGGTCAGCTGACCCCCCGAAATTTATGAGCGGGCCCGCACCAAAAGGACCTGTATTCTGACCCATACTTGGCAGGGGCCCGGTCTTGATAAGGTCTGATCGAGGCAGGGGCCCGGTGCTGGCAAAGGCGTGGCATGGGGCCCGGTCAAGACGAGGGCCCGGTCACAACAGGGCCCGCTCATAGCAAATTATTTTATACAGGACCCTTCCTGATAGGGGTCCGTTCCTTGTAGGGGCTCGATCAAGACAGGGCCCCGGTGCTGACAGAGGCGTGATATGGGGCCCGGTCAGGTCGAGGGGCCGGTCATAACAAGGCCCGGTCCTTGCAAATTATTCATACGGGCCCGTTCCTGGTAGGGGCCCGGTCTTGGTCAGGCCCGATCGAGGCAGGGCCCGGTGCTAGCAAAGGCGTGATATGGGACCCGGTCAGGACGAGGGCCCCGTCGGCCGTCACAACAGGGCCCGGTCCTTGCAAATTCTTGATACGGTCACGTTCTGGTGGCACGGGCCCGTTTCTGGTAGGGACCCGGTCTTGATCAGGCCCGATCGAGGCAGGGGCCCGGTGCTGGCAAAGACGTGATATGGGACCCAGTAAAAACGAAAGCCCGATCACAACGGGCGCAGTCCTTGCATTTTCTTGATACGGATCCGTTTCTGGTAGGAGTCCGGTCTTGGTCAGGTCCGATCGAGGCAGGGACTCGGTGCTGGCAAAGGCGTGATATGGGGCCCGGTCAGGACGAGGGCCCGGTCACAACATGGCCCGCTCCTGGCAAATCCTTCGATACGAGCCCCTTCCTGATAGGGGCCCGTTCCTGGTGGGTGCCCGATCGAGGCAGGGGCCCGGTGCTGACAAAGGCGTGATATTGGACCCGGTCAGGACCAGGCCCCGGTCATAACAGGGCCCGGTCCTTGCATATTCTTGATACGGGCCCCTTTCTGGTAGGGGCCCGGTCTTGGTCAGGTCCGATCGAGGCAGGGCCCGGTGCTGGAAAAGGCGTGATACGGGGCCCGGTCACAACAGGGCCCGCTCCTTGCATTTTGTGTTGTATACGGACCCGTTACTGGTAGGGGACCGTTCCTGGTAGGGGCCCGATCAAGGCAGGGCCACGGTGCTGGCAGAGGCGTGATATGGGGCCCGATCAAGTCTAGTCTCTGGCCAAAACTAGTGGCTAGAGCAAACATGAACTAAATGTATCCCTTTACAACTGAGAAATATGCGTTTTTGTTTTTCCCCCATATAGGGTTACATTGAAAAGGTCACGATTATAACTTGACCTTAGGTCACCGATATAGGAAATCCGAAATATTGTAGTCCCTAATGACATCATGACGTGTCATGAGTTTCATGTCACTAGATTAACGACTGCCGGTGGTGCTACCTAGAAGTTGTTTGGTGGTCATGTCATTTGACCTGATTTGGTGATTATGGTGGCAAAAACAAGGGGGGGGGCGAAAAAACGCCCCCCCCCCCGAGCGCCTCCGGAGTTAATTCCTATTCCGTTCGCGAATGTAGCCTAGCGTAGTTTATACGGGACTTTGACGTCCAAAGACTGGGACTTTTGAACCTGTAGAGGACATGCGTCTGGGAGGTTAGAAAGGAAAAAAAACACCATTATTTGGCCCAATTTCCTAAATTTCCTCAATTTCCGAATATATTATTCATTCATGCCTAAAGAATATAAAGTCGCGTGTAAGCGCGGTTTCTATCTACACTACAATTTGCGCATAAGCATCTCAAACATTTCTAGCTGTAATGGCGTAGCAAAATAATGTTGTAACGCTCAACTTCACTGATTAAATACAATGCTTTGCTATTTGGCACATGTTACGTTTCATCGTCAATACTAGAGATGTACCGGGTGATCGAGAATGATTGACCCAAAAATAAACAAGTCACATGCTTACGTAAAATAATATGTTTCATAAGCACGTGCTGAAATCGATTGTAGACATTGGAGCATTTTATTTAGTTATCATTTTAAACCAGTGGCGTACCCAGGATTTACTCCAGGGGGGGGGGCAATTTTTGCTCAGGGCCACGGTACCCCACCAAAAAAAAAACTCACCGTATTTGACCCACTATATTTTTAAAAGGGCATATTTTCACAATTTTTCTCTTTAAAAAAAATAAAATCATTCAGTTTTTCGACCAAAGGGGGCAAGTACAGACCTTCAGGGGGGGGGGGGGGCAAATGTCCGTTTGCCCTCCCCCCCCCCCCCTTGTGTACGCCTATGTTTTAAACACTTAGGTGACTTGTTCTGGTTATAATGAGACATTATCCTAGGAGCCCTGTTCGGCACTTCAAGTCAAACAGCCCGTTCACCAAGGAGCAAGCCAGCTGGATTGTGGTGAAGCACGGTGAACTGAAGTCTGTGGGAGCCGTTCGGAGGGCGTTTCGGCAACAGCTTTATCCACGCTCCTGGCGGCAAGTACCGAAACGTAGGCTTTTCACAGACTGCTCCGACTGGCCGTCAGCCTGTTCCGACTCCAGGCGTCCATACCACCGACAAATCCACACAAAAATCGATAGTAGTAGCCATTTGCACAACCGAACCCCATATAATGGCCCTTAGTTGAAGTTTGGGTCAAGGTCAGGTCACATAAGGTCAAAATTTGAAATTGATTAACCCGCGCCGTGCTGGTGGTCAGCGCAACCTTCGCCGTGTCGGGGAGGGGGGGGGGGGGGGGGGTCCTCGAACTTTGCATCTATCAGACGTAGACAAAAACCGAAAATACCGTTCGAAAGCTCGTCAAAAATAATTTTGAAATTATTGCAGTCATATTTTGGCTCAGGTCAATATTTAGGTCACCAGGTCAATCCAACTGGCCTGTTCTTGGTAAACGTGCCGTTGCTTGGGCTGAAAGTGCGGAACAGGGCTGAGAAGAATTGCCCGTGTGACCAGAAACGTTCAACTACGTGTTCCAAATGATATTTAGACAAAATGACCAAATGTCTACAATGGATTTTGGCTATTTGGTTTCCAAACAGGTATGCTTATGAAAAATATTATTTTACTTTTGCACGTGACTTGTTTATTTTTGGGTCATTCATTCTTGATCACCCGGTACCTAGGGATCGATGATTTTGTATATCCAAGCCCACCAAAGACAATGGGTAGCAGATCTCCCGAAAAAACACCTCTAGTTATTACGAAGTTTGAAATTTTTGACGCGATCTGTTCCCCGTGCTTCTCTCATTTTGACCAAACTCCAGAAAGCTTGTGCGCAGCTTCCAGACAGGCATGCAGCAACTGGTTGACACCAGGCCCTGACTCCGTTGGTTATGCCTTCCCAAGTCATGCGCGAGACTGTCTCCACATTTGTTGCGATGTATGTTGTACAACTGTATGCTGTAAAAATCAGCCATGTATCGCGCCATGTACACATACCTGCTACGAAAATACCGTATCGGTTCACCAGTCACCACTACTGCGTGTTATCATTGACCTCATTTCATCAACTCTCGACAGTTGTACCGCACATCAGTAGCACACGCACCTAAAATTCGCACATCAGTACGGGGCCTCCTGTAAGAGATTTTGACTGCAGTCAAAATCCCCCCCCCCATGTGGGGGGGGGGGGGGCAACCACACATTTTTCTGATGATAGTGAAGTTTGGTTAAGTTAAGATGATGATTAAGTTAAGTTAAGTTAAGATAGGCTTTCAACATCCACCTGCCAAATATTGGTGTACCTTGGGTTTCGCGTACGGCACATGAACTGTACTTGTCTGATGAATCACAAAAGTTGCATTTAATTTTATCTGTCACGCGGAAGCAGATATGAAGAGAAGAACGGGCGCCGAAATGTTTGAAGCCTTAAAATGCGCGCCGAAGGCGCGCAAATTTCAAGTTCTCGAATTTCTTCTTTTCAGAATGTATGACTGATTCTATTCGACCTTTGTTCTCAGTAGGTAATCTATGCTGTTTAGTATTTTGTTATTACTTCTCAGAAGGTATTTGTATCTTTGAACTAAGTATTGCTATTGTCACTTATCATGTACAACAAGCGCGAGGTAGAGGATTTGTGATCAAGGCAAACGTTAAGTAGACGTACGCGCGTTTTTATGTACAGGTCCATTTAATTTTTATGAATATATTTATCTGACATTAATTTAATTAGTTAATTGAATGTACCTAGTTACGTCACCTAAATGAGAGTGATGATAAAGTGGTGATGATTAAAGTGGTGATGATTATCTGATGATGATTATGATATTAAAGCTTTTGCCACGGCCACAAGCTTTTTAAAAAAACTTGCTTGGAGGTGTGGTCACTACATAAACTGTTGACCTGACCTGAGATGACTCGAGATAACAAAATACACACAATGTGGATAATTGATGCTCGAATAGCTATGCTAAGTTTGGCGGCGCTGCACACCGCCGTTTTCTCAATATTTACGAAAACTTCAGGTGGGCGGATATCCGCACCCCACGTCCGTGCGTGTGTTAATACTTCACATGGTGCCAAAGGGAGTCAGTTGCTGCAAATTCTTCTGTATCAGACTACGTACTTATCAGTCAATCTACCCATGGGGTCTGTTCAACATGGGTCTGTCCGACGTTTTTTTTTGCGATCATTTAGGGCCCCTGCAAAATATAGAGGCCTAAATCCGCCGAGGAGATACCATTTCGCGTTTTTTTTTTGGGGGGGGGCCTTTGGCCGAGGGGCCCCCTGGGGATGGAGTGCCCCCCCCCCCCCCCTTGCCGAAGGTCTGGCTGCACCCCTGTTGAACACAATCGGTTCAGCCGTTCCAGAGATATAGAATAGGGGTGTGCACGTGCGCACGTGCAAAGCCATCCCACCCCTGACTTGTGGAAAGGCGGCGGCTGAGAGGTCCCTAACCACACATCAAATTTGAACACAATCGGCTCAGCCGTTCCTGAGATACAGAATAGGGGTGTGCCCGTGCGCACGTACAGAGGCACCCGCCCCTGACTTGTGGGAAGGCGGCGGTTGAGGGTCCCTAACCACACACGAAATTTGCACATAATCTGCCCAGCCGTTGCAGAGTTTTTGCGAGAAAATACTTTTCAACACCCCTCACGCGGCACGCGCCACGCGCAGTGGTAGTCACACACATGAGTCGGTACTGGCCTCAAACAGGGTAGGTTAGATGGGGCTGCTAAGCAAATAAGTCCGCTTGTCAATCGGACGTGCGGTTGCGGAGATATGAGCTTCTCAAAAGCGTCGCCACGGGCCGGGCCGGGCCAGGTCGGGTCGGGTGGGGCCGCTCATAACCAGTAAGGCACCGTAGTTGGCGATGAAAGAGCGAGCGCGAAGGAAATGTATGGGGAATTTCAACTCGATCGAGCAAGTAGTTTCTGAGAAAAAAGGGTGCGCACGTGCAGAGGCACCCACATTTGACTCGTGGGAAAGTGGGGGCTGAGAGGTCCCTAACCACACACCAAATTTGAACACAATCGGCTCAGTCGTTCCAGAGATATACAATAGGGGTGTGCACGTGCGCACATGCAAAGCCACCCCACCCCTGACTTGTGGAAAGGCGGCGGCTGAGAGGTCCCAAACCACACACCAAATTTGAACACAATCGGCTCAGCCGTTTCTGAAATATAGAATAGGGGTTTGCACGTGCGCACGTGCAGAGGCACCCCACCTCTGATTTGTGGGAAAGCGGCGGCTGAGGGGTCCCTAACCACACACCAAATTTGAACACAGTCGGCGGCTCAGCCGTTCCTGAGATATATAATAGGGGTGTGCACGTGCCCACTGCAGAGGCACTCCGCCAATAACTTGTGGGAAAGTGGCGGCTGAGGGATCCCTAACCACACACCAAATTTGAACACAATCGGCTCAGCCGTTGCGGAGTTATTGCGAGGAAACACCTTCCAACACCCCTCACGCGGCACGCGCCACACGCAGTGGTAGTCACCCACATGAGTCAGCACCGGTCTCAAAAAGGGTAGATTGGATGGGGCTGCTCGGAAAAGAAGTCCGCTTGTCAATCGGACGTGTGGTTGCAGAGATATTAGCTTGTCAAAAGCGTCGCCACGGGCCGGGCCGGGCCGGGTCGGGTCGGGTCGGGTCGGGTCGGGTCGGGTCGGGTCGGGTCGGGTCGGGTCGGGCCGGGTCGGGTCGGGCCGGGTCGGGTCGGGTCGGGTCGGGTCGGGCCGGGTCGGGTCGGGTCGGGTCGGGTCGGGTCGGGTCGGGTCGGGTCGGGTCGGGTCGGGTCGGGTCGGGTCGGGTCGGGTCGGGCCGGGCCGGGTCGGGTCGGGCCGGGTCGGGTCGGGTCGGGTCGGGTCGGGTCGGGTCGGGCCGGGTCGGGTCGGGCCGGGCCGGGCCGGGTCGGGTCGGGTCGGGTCGGGCCGCTCATATTCAGATGTTTCCCATACACCACAGAAGGACGAGCGAGCGCTTCGTGTTCGCTCGTAATGAGGCTGTCACTGACTGACGGTCTCGCTAGCTTCAATGTTGTGATTAGACTTGCAAACAAGTCCAGGAATAGAAGTCCCTCAGCGTATAGACAATAGCATTGCTGTCCTCGTGCACCATTGCTGCATCAGCATTCAACATGTCGCTCGCATGAGCATGAACATGGTCTGAAATGGATATTGTTCAGTCAGGGACGAAGCCAAGGGGGGGGGGGGGGGGGGGTGGGGCACGGGCTCGCCAATCCCCCCCCCCCCCCCCCCCCCCTGAGCAAAACAAATTTACACTTGATAAAACGAGATTCTCTGAAGACCCGACCCTACACCGCCCCCCCCCCCCCCCCGCCCCCGGTCAATAACATATATCTGAAATGTTTTCTATCACCGACGTGCCCCCTCCCCCCCCCCCTGATAAAAATCCTGGCTACGTGCCTGTGTTCAGCGCAACACGTGCACCAACCGTTGAGTGTAGACTGTAGAGCTTGCTTACATATATGTGACGTGCCATGCACGTGTCAGTAAGACACCCAGGTTAAAGAGAACAGTTCACCTGGTCAATGGGGTTTTTAGTTGAGATAGCCAAGCCGTTCTCCATGCTCGAAAATTAACTTGAGAAGCTTTCACATCTTCATAGAAACCTCTTAATTATGTAAAATTGGCTTGCCGGAGTCCTAGAAGCCGGAACGAGTATCCATCATGTCCACCGTCGCTGATTGGCTGATTTGACGTATGATTATGACGTAACGATGACGTATGGCTTGGGGAATAAGTATTATAACATTGAAATATATAGCCCTGGACAAGAACATGCTGTTTCAGTACCTTATTCCCTTCATTGCACGAATGAACTTCGAGAGATATATCGTGATTGTTGCTAAAATCGTCTATAAACACTTTTCTCAGCAATACTCTTAGTGAAATTATACGTCACGCGCGTGCAGATGTCGTCACGATGGCATTGCGCGCTTCTTAGCAATCTGATTTCGCATTAATTCACTCCATTCAGAGGAAAATCTGAATTGGAACCAAATAACTGACGTTATAATTTGCTTTTTACGCGTCCATATATATTTGTATGGCGTACTAGTAACATGATAAATCATTTCTAGCTTCTCCCAATCATTTCTGAGTTTTTTAAGCTTTGTTTAAAGGTGACCAGTTTCCTTTAAGCTCATCCTCTGGTTCATTGGAAATAAAGTATGGCAAAACGATGAGCTCGCGATAGGGGTGAATTTGCATTACCATTCATATAATCAAGTGAATTTAATGTAAAATTCATTTATTGGACTTTTGCAATCAATCACCGTCTAACAAAATCAACAAACACACTTAGTCTCGATGACACTTGACAGCGACAGAGTATTTATCCCATATCGAACGTCTGTGTAGCTTATAGCTGGTGACCACCGAGCCAATAAGTGAACGGTTCGGGCCAACCTTTCGAGTCTGACCATACCTGTATGTGTACACCGGCCACCAACATGGCGTGCACTGGCGTGGTGACGTGGACCGCGCTGTTAGCTGCCCACCCAGCTGTTGCCGTTTCTAACTCGGGTTCTCGTTCTAACTCGGGCAGTGTAGGCCCAATCGGCATAGCAACGCGCGACGTTAAACGCGCAATCACCATATCAAATGCGCATTAAATGCGCGAGTGGGATGTTGCGGTAGTATGTTTCGACCCTGGTGAGGGTCAGCAGCAGTTGGCAGATTGTTTGCATGTGGTAATATTCCACAGACATTCGGGATTGCCAGTCTCCGGCTGTGTTGACAGTTTGGTTAAACTGGCGCCAACCAGTCGTAGACAAATTCTGCCATCGTAAGATAATTTTGGTAACTGAAATAAGCAGCCGCCCCGGCGCCACCAATTCTTGATAGGGGGGGGGGGGGCGGGTCCATTTTGTATCGTAAAAAATCGAGTTTTTATGCAAATTTCAAATAAAAAACGTCAAAAGAACGGAAATGATAGTTTCTTAAGAATGGCTATCTCGGATTTGCAAAGTTTTGGCTTTTTAACCCCAAAAAATAAACAAACTGATTTTTTCAGAAAAAGTTCCACAAAATTAAAACATTTGAAGATATTAAACAAAAACGGAATATATAACTAAGAACTAAGTATGGACGATACCCAAACCAAATTTCAAATCAATATATTTATTTTTGACTGACTTGCTCTCCCTAAGTATAAGTAACTCATGCAGTCATTTTTTAAGTTACGTTTTTTTGCTTTAGTGACCAGATACAGACAAATAAATGCCATCGCAGTGTTTCTGAGACAAAACTGGTCTAGCACCATTTTGTATATTATTCAATTTCAAATTTGGATCTTTTCTGACCTGACCTTGATCTGAGGGCCATTATATGGAGCCAGGATGGTAAAATGGCTGATATCGAATTCTACGTGTAAAATAACTCATAAAACATGTGTCGCATGGCTTTCGTAGACCTCTTGTCAATAGTGACCTTTTGTGACCTGACTTTCACCTTGATCTTTGCTTATAATTTCACTTTTGCTTATGCGGGAGATGCATTATACCTTTGAGAGCACTTTGTGCGATAATAGGGTGAAACACACTCTACACACCGTACACATGTTTTCTTGAACACGGCTACTGAATGTCAAGTGATGTTGATGCCTGGCATTTTACCTGGCATGATTGAAGATCATGGGGTTTAGGGCCTCAAAACATTCAGTATTAGTGCTTCATTAACCCGCGCCCCACTGGGGTATTCTGCCGAACACTGGGAGCTGGGGAAGGGGCAGATTTTGTCCCCCCCCCGTTATCTTCCGGACCAATAACCGCAGCGAGACGCGCAAGGAGGCAATCGAAAGCTCTTAATGAGACGCATCTATAGCATACACGAAATTGTTAAAATAAGGTCACATGTCAGGTCACAGTCAGGTCAAAGGTCAAAATTAAGGTATTTGAGTTTTTGGGCCATACTTTCCATCCAAAGCCGTAGATTGCGACTATTATCGGTCAAACAACTATACACACCATCCACATGTTAGATTGAAAACACACAATTTTCAGCATGGCAGAGTAGTCCATGGTCTCAGGATCGTCATATTTGTAGGTATGCAATGTCACCAAATTTGATTGAGCTTCAACATGGAAAACATTGACGACACATGAAGGAAATTATATACACGGAGTACATTTTTTCCAGCGAAAGGTTGCTGGGATAGGGGGTACTGTACCCCGCTATCTGAAGATAGGGGGGACGCGCCTCCCCCCCCCCCCCCCCCCCGCCCCCGGTGGCGCCAACCTGGAAATAAGCTTGGTTGGCATTCCTTTTGATGACCTTTTGATAAGAAGTATCAGGATTCCTTTTCAGCGATGCCTATGAGTATTTCTACCAAAGACAAGAAATAGGTACTAATTGCTTAGGGAGGTTGTCTAAGCCAGATTAAGGCAATATCCGTTGGGTATGACATGCAATAGATAAGCTTAGGAAAATATAATTGAAGTAAACCAGCTATAACCACCTCTAACAACTTTTGCCTAGCTCCACAATCCACACAACCCTTGATGGTTCTGCCCAGCCTTAGAGTTCCACTCATCCTTAGCTAGTCCTATCCAGTCCTATCCAGTCCTATCCAGTCCTATCCAGTCCTATCCAGTCCTATCCAGTCCTATCCAGTCCTATCCAGTCCTATCCAGTCCTATCCAGTCCTATCCAGTCCTATCCAGTCCTATCCAGTCCTATCCAGTCCTATCCAGTCCTATCCAGTCCTATCCAGTCCTATCCAGTCCTATCCAGTCCTATCCAGTCCTATCCAGTCCTATCCAGTCCTATCCAGTCCTATCCAGTCCTATCCAGTCCTATCCAGTCCTATCCAGTCCTATCCAGCCCTATCCTTAGCTAGTCCTATCCAGCGTTAGATTGACTGAACAAGCCACGGCCGACTAACTCTGCAATTTTGACATTTGACTCCCTGCGGCCTGCGCAGTGCAGTGCTACTCTGCAATGTTGACATTTGACTCCATGCGGCCTGCGCGGTGCAGTCCTACTCTGCAATGTTGACATTTGACTCCCTGCGGCCTGCGCGGTGCAGTCCTACTCTGCAATGTTGACATTTGACTCCCTGCGGCCTGCGCGGTGCAGTCCTACTCTGCAATGTTGACATTTGACTCCCTGCGGCCTGCGCGGTGCAGTGCTACTCTGCAATGTTGACATTTGACTCCCTGCGGCCTGCGCGGTGCAGTCCTACTCTGCAATGTTGACATTTGACTCCCTGCGGCCTGCGCGGTGCAGTCCTACTCTGCAATGTTGGAATTTGACTCCCTGCGGCCTGCGCGGTGCAGTCCTACTCTGCAATGTTGACATTTGACTCCCTGCGGCCTGCGCGGTGCAGTCCTTCTCTGCAATGTTGACATTTGACTCCCTGCGGCCTGCGCGGTGCAGTCCTACTCTGCAATGTTGACATTTGACTCCTTGCGGCCTGCGCGGTGCAGTCCTACTCTGCAATGTTGACATTTGACTCCCTGCGGCCTGCGCAGTGCAGTGCTACTCTGCAATGTTGACATTTGACTCCCTGCGGCCTGCGCGGTGCAGTACTACTCTGCAATGTTGACATTTGACTCCCTGCGGCCTGCGCGGTGCAATCCTACTCTGCAATGTTGGCATTTTACTCCCTGCGGCCTGCGCGGTGCAGTCCTACTCTGCAATGTTGACATTTGACTCCCTGCGGCCTGCGCGGTGCAGTCCTACTCTGCAATGTTGACATTTGACTCCCTGCGGCCTGCGCGGTGCAGTCCTACTCTGCAATGTTGACATTTGACTCCCTGCGGCCTGCGCGGTGCAGTCCTACTCTGCAATGTTGACATTTGACTCCCTGCGGCCTGCGCGGTGCAGTCCTCAGTATCTGACATTTCCCAACCCGTATAAGCTTCACGCGCGACTGACCAATCTTGCCACTGTAAACTGTTTACTAAAATGGCGGCGTACCACGTGCCCCGTGTTTTGTTTTACAGCCCACTGAGACATAAACACTGGCAGACGGGCAGCCGGCGTTTACCGGCCAACAACCAGACCAGCCGAGCGATGTCCGCGAAAATATCATTTGATGGATGTAATACGGCGCATTTGATCAGCGATACGCACAACCAGTTAAAATAAGCATAACATTAATGTTTTAGCCAAGTCAATTTTGCGGGTTGCACTTCTGGGATCAGAACCCAACGTTTGGTTTAACGGGGAGGGGGATCGTTGCGCGGACCAGCTGACCCCATAGTTATCCCAAAAGGCATTTTAACTCTCCTCTCGGCTCTCCGTGAGAAAAGCACAACAGCAGCCCTTCTGAACTGGCTTTGCCGGCGGGAATCATCTCCGCGACAGTAGCCGACAGCTACATGCCACAAAAAAAAAACATTTAACATTTAAGCTTTACCTTCTCTCACCACCAGTGACATTACAAGTTCAGTTTAGAAGTGCGAAGCACATTAATCGTTTTTTTCTCTCGCTTGATTAATGTCTACGCTCCAATATGATACCAATTAAATTGCTAGTACAATTGCAATGTTTGTGTTTATAAACAGCACAAATGACGCTAGCAACGTAAGATTAGGTAGTGACCTGACAGTACCTATGCACTGCCAAACCTGAACTAAAAACCACACCCACAGTGCGCCGCACCGGCCACTCTGACTGTAACCTTGACAGCAGCCCATCACTACCGGAATGCACAGCAGCGTATCCGGCTACGGGGAGCCTTCAGCCGCGCCCAGGGAGGAAGAGCAAACATCGCTATTGACATTGCACTGGTGCAGCGGCGGAGACCTGTTGACACTCTCCACTCCGCTCCACTCCGCCAGCTTACCTCCAGCCCATCCCCTCCCACCCACGGGTCACCCAAGGGCCACGAGGGCTCCAGGGTCACGAGACCCGTCCCATCTATCTGACACCGACTCGCTGGCGTAGTCCGGGTCTGCTTCTCACCTCACGCCGACTCACTGGCGGTAGTCCGGGTCTGCTTCTCACCTCACGCCGACTCGCTGGCGGTAGTCCGGGTCTGCTTCTCACCTCACGCCGACTCGCTGGTTGTAGTCTTCACCTGGCGCCGACTCGCTGGTTGTAGTCCTCACCTGACGCCGACTCGCTGGTTGTAGTCCTCACCTGACGCCGACTCGCTGGTTGTAGTCCTCACCTGACGCCGACTCGCTGGTTGTAGTTCTCACCTGACGCCGACTCGCTGGTTGTAGTCCTCACCTGACGCCGACTCGCTGGTTGTAGTCATCACCTGACGCCGGCTCGCTGGTTGTAGTCCTCACCTGACGCCGACTCGCTGGTTGTAGTCCTCACCTGACGCCGACTCGCTGGTTGTAGTCGGGGTCTGCGGAGAGGGTGAGAGCGATTCGGGCGGCCCTGGCAATCGAGGCGGCCACTCGGAACCGCTCGGGGTTCTGTGACGGCTGAACCACCAGTCGCCGCTCGCGACGCCGCATGCCGATCATGGCTGCAGACTGCGTCACCACACCTGTCCCCGTTATCGCCCCGTCACCGCCGGTCACCGGCCGTCACCGCCGGTCACCGGCCGTCACCGACGGTTACCAACGGACACCGCGGTCACCAACGGACACCGCGGTCACCGGCTGACAGCGAAGGACAGTGCGGGACAGTGCGGGGACAGCGGGGACAGCGCGCGGGGCGCCGGCCAGTCCGCTGCCGGCCGGTGCCGCGTGCAGGACCCGTCTGGGTAACGGAACGCAGGCCGCAGGCCGCGGCCGGGCTCCGGGCCGCGGGGCCGCAGGGCCGCAGGGCCGCAGGGCCGCAGGGCCGCAGGGCCGCAGGGCCGCAGGGCCGCAGGAGCAGCAGCGGGGCGCCGGGAACGTATACCGTTTTTGCCTGCCGGGGGACTCTGACCGCCGATGTCGACAGAATGACAAACACGACTGATCCTGAACAGGGATCGCTCCGGCGCGGCGGCAGCGGCCCGCGACGTGTCGGTGCCCCGCCCCGCCCCCTCGCCCCAATGTCCCGCCCGGTCCTGCCCGCCTCGCCGCCTCACTGCCGCGGTCACGGACAGAGCCAAACACTGAGCCGGTCAGGTGCTGGCAGGAATGCAGACTTGAGCTGATATCTGATTAAAGTTGCAAGGACTAATGTGGAATCCTGTGGCCTAAAATCTTTGGTATTATTTGAAGGATAGTGAATTGATGACGGAGCTCCACGAGTTAACACTTTAGACTGCGATATTGCAGGTGATTTTCGCTGCATTTTCAGCTTATCCATTACATGTTAGTATCTACAGGGTGTTTCATAAAGAATGTCAATTTTAAAATCGAAAATACAAGTAGTAAAAATAGTCGGAGCACGTGCAAATTTACAAGTATTGTTGGAAATTGTTGGATATTTTGATTTCCAACAGGCAACAAGTGACAGCCTTCACACAGCCAGTGCAAAATGAGAGGTGAAGATGCCAGACTACCCTCATCACGCACGCCCGACGGCAAAATACGCCATATTCCAAATAGCAGTCGGCATGGATGATCTTCAAATGGAGAAATTTGTGGTGAAATCGAAGTTTAATATCTCAACATTTGCATTTTTGTGATGAAATTTGCCCTATCTAGCAAGACGGTTCCACGGCATCATGCAAAGTTCATTGCACTTTACAGGCATTTCAATGGAGATGGCATATGGCCCGGATCGCTTCTTCGTGGTCTATGGAGTCAGCGCTCCTGTACAGCCTGCAGCCGGTCCAGACATAACACTGATAACAGGATGCCTTTCTTAGCTCCGCAAGGGTCACTGACGACAAAACTAGTACCCTGGTGGTGATAGACATGGGCTCCAGGCGGTCCACAGCTAGTCAGTCAGACGACAGAACATTCGCCTGCGGAGCTTCAGCCAGGTTCCAGATGGGTTTTGGGTCGAACTTTAGGCGTTTTTTGTTACGAATCTTAGGATGAACCTCTAAGCTGCGCTATTCTGACCATATGTCATGTGCTGAATATAAAGTATAGCCAAAAAGTTTCATTTCGACTACGATTTCACCCCAAATTCCTGAATTTGAAGATCATCCATGCCTATTGCTATTTGGAATATGGCGTATTTTGCCGTCGGGCGTGCGTGATGAGGGTAATCTGGCATCTTCACCTCTCATTTTGCACTGGCTGTGTGAACGCTATGTCATGTGTCGAAAATCAAAATGCCCAACAATTTCCAACAATACGTAAATTTCCACGTGCTCCGACTATTTTTACTACTTATATTTTCGATTTTAAAATTGCCATTCTTTATGAAACACCCTGTATGGGTGTAACCCACAAATATTGTTTAAGCTTACCGGTACATTTATGACATCACCAGTGGCTGAGCAATATCCGTACTGCAGCGTCGCCTTGAGTACAAGCTGATATTGCTGACTAAAGGACAACCGGTGCAGCCGTCTAAATTCCCATTATAGCGTTTTAAACTCTCGCTCTCCCGTTAACTTCTAGCATATTTGTCGCGATACATGGACGCTAATATTAAGTCCATGAGCAATGACAATACATAAATGAAAAAGAGCAAGAAGGAACGAAAAGGAAAATAAAGCGATATAAAGGGAACATACCAGGGGTGTAGCTTCTGCAGAAAAGTTGGGGGGGAGAGCTGAGCTGGGAAACATCGCTTAAAAGTACCATCAAAATCCGCAAAAATACAGTTTTCTCTCCGGATTTGACCCACTTCCTCGTCCAAGTTGGGAGGGGGGGGGGGCTGAAGCCAAGTTGGGGGGCTGAAGCCCCTCAACTGAATCGGATCCTATACACCCCTGGGAAATACGACATAAAACACTTGTAAAGCATAATGACAAATCACTTAACAAATCACGGTGGGGTCACTTAAAGTGACCTAGTAAACTGACCTGCGACAGCCCGAGGAAAAACATTCACAGGATGGTGGCAGTCGACGGGTCAACAGCTGTGCCAAAAACCCTTAGGGGAAAGAGCGGCAACCGCCCCCAAGAACACCGTCGAAATAAACAACGTCGGAATTCCGTATGATATGGGCGTTATATTTTGAGGAGTTCGATGTTGATGCGTCGTTGTTTCACCAACGTTCCAAGCTAGGTACGCTATCCGCAACTCAGGGAAGTGCTGCGGTACAGTCTAAGCACCAGGATACAGGGTAGACTAGCCCGCAATGCACTGAAGTAGTGCGGCACAGTTTCAGCATCGGATGCGTCATGAACATTTGTAGCCTAAACATGATAAAAAGCATGATGCAGTTTCATCATCAGATTGTAACAGCTAAATGTCTTAATCAGGACAAAATATTCGGCATTAAAATGTCTACGAAACAGTTTGTGAAATGAAAAACATGGGAGTCATGAGGGTATTGGAGCAACTGGCCCACAATCAGAGGCGTCGCTACCTTCTAAAAAGTGTGTGTGTGTGGGGGGGGGGGGGATTCACTGCCAGGAGGCGCCCGGCCTAGAGCGGCTAAAATCCTATGAACTTCCCGGATTTCACTTGCTTAATTGTCCGGCCCCTCTTTCACATAAAAAGAGCAATTGAACTTACTATCAATCCTTCCATATTGGGAGGATGGGTTTTATGCTAGAAAAAAAAACATTCAAAACGTCGCGAAACAGCGTTATTGCTGATGGGAAGACATTTGCAATTCCCGGTCAATGGTGGTGAAACATGCATCGACGAATTATAATTACATATAGACGAATTATATCGACGAATTATTATATTACGAATTATATAAATGCCGAATATAAATGTCGACGTTACGCAGCGGGCAATTAATTTTCTGGTGGTTTTAAATCGAAAAAATACAGCTTTGACAACTTCAAACATACACCCGCACAGCGGCACGCTCATGCAAGGACTGCGCATTGCACATCAACATGGGACATATTCCTGACTAATGAACGACTAGTTTAATTAACCCGCGCAATCAAATATATTACTTTGAAATTTGGTTTGGGTATCGTCCATAGTTGGTTAGAGAACCAACTATGGACGATACCCAAACCAAATTTCAAAGTAATATATTTATTTTTGACTAACTTATGGTAACTCATAGTATAAGTAACTCATGAAGTCATTTTTGCAAGTTACATTTTTTTTTGCTTTTATTGACCAGATACAGACAAGTAAATACCACCGCTGTATTTATGAGATAAAGCTGGTTTAGAAACATGCTTTTGGTATTTATATTAATCAATTTCAAATTTTGTCCTTGTGACCTGACCTTGACCCGAGGGCCAAGGTCAGGTCAGGTATGGGGTCAGGTTGTGAAAATGACTGCTACTATTTTTTTTTTTAATAGTCCGAATGTTTTTGAATGGATGGATTTCCGAGGTCAGGCCCCGCGCTAAGCATAGCTTGTTGCGCAGGCCCTAACCCCACCACCCAATCAAGCAATTCCTGACGTCCGGCAGAATTTAGAAGCAAAAGTTTTACCTGCCCGACATACCTGGACACGGTCCGCCCCGCCCTCTGACGTCACCTGACCTTGAGTGCGACCTCTGCCCCCGGCCACAGGACATCCCAGTCAGGGGCAAATAGCGAGCGCCGAAGTGACCCGAACCCGGGCTGCCACTACCGGGTGAGGTCAGAAGTCCAGCGCTCTCCCAACTGAGCTACAGGGGCGGTCACGTATAATACTACATATACTACTATCGTATAATACTATCGAATTATACGTGTAAAATAACCCATACAACATGTGTCGCATGGCTTTCGTAGACCTGTGACATTTTGTGACCTGATATTGACCTTGACCTTTGCTTACAAGTTCACTTTCGCTTATACGGGAGATGTATTATACCTTTGAGAGCACCTTGTGCGATAATAGTCGCAATCTAAGGCTTTGGATGTAAAGTATGGCCCAAAAACTCAAATTCCTCAATTTTGATCTTTGATCTGATCTGACCTGACATGTGACTTTTTTTTCATAATAATTTCGGGTTTAAAATATATTCGTCTCCTTGAGAGCTTTCGATCACCGCCTTGTGCTTCCCGCTGCGGTCATTAGTTCGGAAGATACGAGGGGAGTAAAATTTACCCTCCAGCGGGGGCGTTCGACTGTCGACCCCAGCGGGACGCGAGTTAACCCGCCATTAACTCGGGGGGGGGGGGGGGGGCGTTTAACGCCCCCTGATAAACTTTCGTAATAGCTCGAAGACCAATAGCGCTATAAACGTGAAACTTCGGATACCTTCTTATAAATCACGTTTACGTGTTCTGTGAAAAAAATAAAGCAATTTTGTCGAAAAATTTCGAGTTATAGCGAATTTAATGGCGTCACTACACACGAGTTTTACACCCAAATCAGCTAAAATGTAACAGACCGTACAAATGCCATATTTTGAGAAAAATACAATCCAAAAACGTCAAAAGATAGCAAATGGCAAGGGCTACAACATGGCTATCTCGGATTTGTAAAAGTTCTGATTTTTTACTCCCAAAATAAAATAAAAAAAATGGGGGAAAATGCCCACACAATCAATCTTTTCAAAGATATGAAAAACGGAATATATGTCAGAGAACCACATATGGGAAACTACCATGCCAAATTTCAGAATTATACCACCATTTTTGACTGACTTATGGCATCAAAAATATGGGTATCTCATGACATATTTATAAATTGCGTGTTTTTTTGCTTTTATTGACCAGATACATACAAATAAATGGTACCACTGTATTTCTGAGACAAAACTGGTCTAGGAACATGCCTTTTGTATTTAGATTTATCAATGTAAATTGTTGACCTTCATTGACCTAAACTTGACCTGAACTTCACATTTACTTCACGTAAATGAAGTCAGGTGGTAAAATGACTATCGCTATCGAATTCTACTTGGAAAATAACTCATAAAACATGTGTTGCATGACTTTCGTAGATATTTTGAGCATAGTGACCTATTGTGACCTGACCTTGACCTTGGCCAACAATCTCACTTTAGCTCATGTGGGATGTGTATCATACCCTTGGCAGCACTTTGGGTGATCATGGTCGTAATCGAAGGCTGTGGATGGAAAATATGGCCCATAAACTCAAATACGGCGATTTTGACCTTTGACCTGACCGTGACCTGACATTTGACAATTTGAAATTTTAAAGCATGATTTAGTTTTGTCTCATTGAGCGCTTTCGAATGCCGTCTTGCGCGTCTCGCTGTGATCATTGGTTCGGAAGATAACCAGGTGGGGGCGTTTAACGTCGCCCCCGTCAATGGCGTTCGGCTGAGACCCCAGTCAATGCCGGGTTAACGGATCATATCGACTACCACTCGATGCATTTCACTCCACACATTCACAGCACTGGGTAGTAAAACAAATTCACAATGAAGAAAATAATTAAAGGAAAGATTATCAAGGAAGGAAAGGAAACATCAGCCAATAACTTGCAAACGGTAAATCGCACAGACATATGAATGGTACCGATCGCTTCAGTGCATCATGACAGGTACAGTAGTGAATAATCAAAGGGATCGGCCCAGGCGAACAACCAGAAAGCACATTTCGGGAGGGGGACAAAGCTGTTGGGATCGTCATCTCCAGTCCAAAAGGGGCCTCATTTCCGATACAAAGGGGTACACGACTTGAGGGACGACACCTGCATTCGCAGGGACGCCCCCCCCCCCCTCCGCGAGGCATGCAGGGGCGCCGAGTCACGCACAGGGCGCACAGTCACAACGCATTATGCCGTGACCTTCTATAACCAGATACCCAGATAACCAGATACTCCCGGAAGGTATCTCGTCGCCCTCGGAAGGCATCATGCCGCCCTCGGAAAACATCTTGCCGCCCTCGAAAGGCACCATGCCGTCCTTGGAAGTTGGAAGGCATCTTGCCGCCCCAGAGCGAATTTTGCCGCCCTCAGAAGACGTCTTGCCGCCCTCTTAAGGCCTTGGAAGACATCTTGCCGCCCTCAGAGCGCATTATGCCGCCCTTGGAAGGCATCATGCCGCCTTCGGAAAACATATTGCCGCCCTCAGAGCGCATTATGCCGCCCTTGGTAGGCATCATGCCGCTCTAGGAACTCATTTTGCTGCCATCAGAGTGCATTATGCCGCCCTCAGAAGACATCTTACCGCCCTCAGAAGGATTCTGCCGCCCTCAGCACGTATTATGCCGCCCTTAGAAGGCACCATGACACCCTCGGAAGACATCTTGCCGCCCTAGGAAGGCATCTTGCCGCCCTCAGAGCGCTTTATGCCGCCCTCGGAAGGCATCTTGCCGCCATCGCACCTGTTATGAAGGGGTCGCCACATTTTGGGAGAGGGCTGCACATGACCTTGGGCCTTCATTGGCATAGGAGCGCACGCACATATGCTGGCGGCAGTGGCGTGCGAAGAAATTCACAAAGGACCAGGTCATTGCCTTGAGGGGCGCCACCCGATCGACATGGGCGCCACCAATATTGACGAAAATTTTGCAAGCCTCTCCTTCCGCACCGTGCGGAAGGAGAGGCGCTCCCCCCCTCCCCATTCCCGTCATTAGCCGGAGGGGCGCCGTCACTGGCCGGAGAGGGGCAGTCACTAGTCGGAGATGTGCCGTCACTCGCCGGAGGGGCGCGGTCACTGGCGGAAGAGGCGCCGTCACTGTCCGGTGGGGCGCCGTCACTGGTCGGAGGGGCGCCATCACTCGCCGGAGGGGCGCAGTCGCTGACCGGAGGGGCGCCGTCACTGGCCGGAGGGCGCCGTCACTGGCCGGAGGGGCGCCGTCACTAGCCGGAGGGGCGGAGGGGCGCCGTCATTGGCCGGAGAGGCGCCGTCACGGGCCGGAGAGGGGCAGTCAGTAGTCGGAGGGGCGCCGTAACTCGCCGGAGCGGCACGGTCACTGGTGGTAGAGGCGCCGTCACTGGCGGGAGAGGCGCCGTCACTATCCGGAGGGGTGCCGTCACTGGTCGGAGGGGCGCCGTCACTCGCCGGAGGGGCGCAGTCACTGACCGGAGGGGCGGCAGCTTTGCATGGACACCTCGGGTCCAAAGGATCAGGTCATGCCCTGAATCACCGTATACTCGATACACCACTGGCTGGCGGGTATTTTTAGTGTCTTTGAGGGGGCGCCTTCGGCGCCCGCTCAAAAGTCACCGGGTCCGGGGCACCCGGACCCCCTCCCCCCGTAGCGACGCCCCTGTCCACAACTTCGCTAAAATATAAAGTCCTTGATAGCCTCTGTTTTTTTTCTTCTCGAAAATCGCAGGAAAATGAACGGTTTCAGAGACACATAGTCACTGACATGTAACATTCGTCATGCGAGTATCTTGAGAACTACGCATGTGTTGCACATGACCAATCGCTGTTTTGTCAGCAAACTGGCTGTAAGCCCAAGCGTATGTAAACTTGGCCGGCTGACCACGCGTGACCTGTGATTGGTGCCGCGGCGGTGAGCGTTCGCCGCGTTATCTGGCGGCAGGTTCACACGCAACGCACGCGACTGTCTGTTTCCTGTGTCACGTGCACTATCGGCCGAATGTATCAGAGGTCAGTGGCGACTGGCGACCACCACGAGGGTACAACGCCCGATAGCGCTGCCCATTTGAAGGCTTCATTATCGAGTGGAATGCCATAGGCCAGAATGTCCTCTTTTCTACCGCTTTTCTACTGGCATTGTGAGCAGCGAACATTCTGCTACATAAGCAATTATTAAAGTGAGAAAGCAAACGATTGGTTTGAATTCTCGATATCAGAATATGACTTTGTCATAGTTGTCTCGCTTTGTCAGTTTTTTTTGTGGGACAAAATAACAGCGAGCGTTACTGCACGTACATCGTGCCAGGGCCCGTAAGCAGCCCATGAGCTGTCGGGCAATTCGGTAAGCACTTTCCCATTCACCAGAGTCAGTGCCCATGGAATTTAACTCAGAATGCAATGAATACGTATGCAGAAATGCGGCGCATTTGTGCTACACTTCAGCTAAATAGTCCCAGTCCGAATCACGTTATAAACACATCTACCCAGCCTCGAGACTGACCTGATGGTCTCGACGTAGAAATCCTTGGACTCCTTCCTGCGGAACGAGCCATACGAGCCGGGGGCCAGCAGGCCGGTGGACACCTTCCTAAAAACACAGACAGAGAGGTGGACACCTTCCTAAAAACACAGACAGAGAGGTGGACACCTTCCTAAAAACACAGACAGAGAGGTGGACACCTTCCTAAAAACACAAACAGAGAGGTGGACACCTTCCTAAAAACACAGACAGAGAGGTGGACACCTTACTAAAACACAGACAGAGAGGTGGACACCTTCCTAAAACACAGACAGAGAGTTGGACACCTTCCAAAAAACACAGACAGAGAGGTGGACACCTTTCTAAAAACACAGACAGAGAGGTGGACAGTGGACACCTTTCAGGAAATGCGCACACAGAGGCAGGGCCGCTGGAGCTGCTGGATACAGAAACCGCAGGGCAATCGCTTGGTCTGAAGGCAGACAAAGCGGGTGTGGTGCCGGAGAAAAACTGGCTGTGTAACTGGCTTGTGAGGTTTTACCGTACTTAGTGTAAAGTGCAGTTGTCTTCACTTTACACTAAGATCGCATGTTCGGCCAGTGACCGTCGTGCTCGCAGGGGCGCAGACAGACCTTCAGAAAGTGGGCGGCAAACCCAGGGGGCGAGGCCCCCCCAAACAAAATAACCCCGGGATATGAAAAACTCTACGGATTTCGGCCACTTTATTTTGTGAGGCCCCCTTTTTTAATAAATGTTTTCTACCAACTTTTGATGAGCTAGATTGGACCAGGACCCTCAGCAGGTATGCATTATACTGAGCGCATTACTAATTTGTATTGTTTCTACAGGGGAGAAAACCTATATTAGCTAACAAATATTGCAGCACACACTCTCATGAGTGGGAAATTGTTAAAATATTTTGTACTCCCACCCCTCCCTCTCAATTAAAAAACGAATCAGATTTTTTTATAAAAAAATCCATTTTAAAACCTAAGAAAACATTGCACCAGATGGGTCAGAGACTCAATAGGCCCCTGGACAAGCTCGAGAGGTCCCTGGGCACTGGGCAGGCTATAATGGCCCCTGGGCAGGTTCGAGAGGCCCCTGAACAGACTCGATGGACCCCTGGGCAAACTCTAATGGCCCTTGGGCAGGTTCGAGAGGCCCCTGAACAGACTCAATTACAATCTAATGGGCCCCTGGGCAAGCGCGAGAGGCCCCTGAACAGACTCTAATGGGTCCCTGGGCAGGCTCGAGAGGCCCCTGAACAGACTCAATGGACCCCTGGGCAGGTTTTTTGAGCCCCTGGGTGGGCTCAATGGACCCCTGGAGTGGATATGCTTGAGAGGCCCTTGGACAGGTTTTTTGTGCCCCTGAGTGGGCTCAATGGACCCCTGGAGTGGATATGCTTGAGGCCCTTGGACAGGTTTTTGGTGCCCCTGAGTGGGCTCAATGGACCCCTGGAGTGGATATGCTTGAGAGGCCCTTGGACAGGTTTTTTGTGCCCCTGAGTGGGCTCAATGGACCCCTGGAGTGGATATGCTTGAGAGGCCCTTGGACAGGTTTTTGGTGCCCCTGGGTGGGCTCAATGGACCCCTGGAGTGGATATGCTTGAGAGGCCCTTGGACAGGTTTTGTGAGCCCCTGAGTGGGCTCAATGGGCCCCTGGACATGCTGGACGTTAGACGGGGCGAGCCGCCTTTTCCTTTTTTTCCGTGAGGTGCGGATGTTCATTTATTTCTTCTCGGGGACAGTTATCGTGGTGGACCCGCGTTTGACAGAAGCGGTTTGGTGACGTCACGTGACTTGCCCGCCGGCTACACGTGGCGACCCGGCGGGTCACCTTGGTAGGATAAGTGACGTGTGGTTGTGTGTCTGGGTGTGTGAGCGTCCCAGTGGATCTGTAGGAGCCTGGTGGGAGATGGCTTGGGGAGATGGTCCTGGCCTGGTCCCCACTATTAGCTCTTCGGTCCAGCAAGTTGGGCACCGCTGGAGCAGCTTCCGGGTGCTGATGTCCGCGTCCTTGCGTTCGCGTCGCCTTTTCGGAACTCGGCAGGCTAGCTAAACATGTAGCCCGCTTAACCCGCGCGGCGCCGGGGTCTCCAGCCGAACGCGCGGCGCCGGGGTCTCTAACCGAACGCGCGGCGCCGGGGTCTCCAGCCGAACGCGCGGCGCCGGGGTCTCCAGCCGAACGCGCGGCGCCGGGGTCTCCAGCCGAACGCGCGGCGCCGGGGTCTCCAGCCGAACGCGCGGCGCCGGGGTCTCCAGCCGAACGCGCGGCGCCGGGGTCTCCAGCCGAACGCGCGGCGCCGGGGTCTCCAGCCGAACGCGCGGCGCCGGGGTCTCCAGCCGAACTCGCGGCGCCGGGGTCTCCAGCCGAACGCGCGGCGCCGGGGTCTCCAGCCGAACGCGCGGCGCCGGGGTCTCCAGCCGAACTCGCGGCGCTGGGGTCTCTAACCGAACGCGCGGCGCTGGGGTCTCCAGCCGAACTCGCGGCGCTGGGGTCTCCAGCCGAACGCGCGGCGCCGGGGTCTCCAGCCGAACGCGGGGCGCTGGGGGGTGAATTTTACCTCCCCCCGTATCTTCCGAACCAATGACCGCAGCGAGACGCGCAAGGCGGCGATCGAAAGCCCTCAGTGAGAAGAATCTAAAACATACTCGAAATTATTAAAATAAGGTCATATGTCCGGTCAAGTTAGGTAAAATGTTAACATTGTGGTATTTGGGTTTTCGGGCCATACTTTCCATCCAAAGCCTTAGATTGTGACTAATATCTCACAAAGGGCTCTCAAATGTATAATACATCTCCTGCATAAGCAAAAGTGAAATTGTAAGCAAAGGTCAAGGTCAAGGTCAGGTCATAAAAGGTCACAGGTCTACGAAAGTCATGCAACACATGTTGTATGGGTTATTTTACACGTATAATTCGATAGTAGCAGCTATTTTTACAACCTGACCCCATAAATGGCCCACAGGTCAAGGTCGGGTCACAAAAAGGACAACATTTGAAATTGATTAATCTAAATAAAAAGGCATGTTTCTAGACCAGTTTTGTCTCAGAAATACAGCCGTGACATTTATTTGTCTGTATCTGGTCAATACAAGCCAAAAAACGTAACTTCACAAAATGACGTCATGAGTTACTTATACCTTGGGAGCCAAAAGTCAGTCAAAATTAAAGATATTGCTTTGAAATTTGGTTTGGGTATCGTCCATACTTGGTTCTCTAATTATTGTCCGTTTTTTAAAAATTCTTTTGTAGACATTTTCTGAAAAAAAGTGTTTTGAATTTGTGGGGGTCAAAACCCCCAATTTGCGCAAATCCGAGATAGCCATGTAGAAGAGAATGTTATTTCCTTTCTTTTGACGTTTTTATTTGCGATTTTCATCAAAACTCTATTTTCTACTATTTTACAAACATATAACGTTTTTCCACCAAAAATGGCATGACATGACGTCACTAAAACGTCATAATCTCCCAAACTTCTTCACCAATTTCGATCAAATTTTGACAGAAGACGTATAATGGATGTAGTATAAGGTACCGATACCGGTATACGGTAAGGTTTGACCTCGACATCTGTCATAGTTTTCAAGTTATTGAGAAAATCCGGGAGAGGGGGGGGGGGTAAAATTTACCCCCCAGAGCCGCGCGGGTTAAAAGTTAATATTTTATAAAGGGAGTGGGCCCTTGGGTTCAGCAATTACCGCCAAGGAGAGCCTTTGCCAGACACTTAGCGAAATTAATTTCCCCATTTTCCAAATTCGCATAAACAATTGCGAAACTTGTGTCATGCCGCGAAGCAGCGCGAAATTGTCTATTTTTTGCCTGTGCATAGCTGGATTTTGACTGCTGCAAAGGCAATTTCTACGGTAAATTGTTAACTTTCCCCGCAAAATTGTTAACTTCCCCAGTTTTCTCCTAAGGTCATTGCTTTTCAAGTTCAGTGCAGGGAACGAGCGGGGGGGGGGGGGCATACTTGTATTGAATGCCCCCCGGAGATACCTGTGGGGGGGGGGGGCATTTGCCACTGATGCCCCCCTGGATCCGACAGTGGTCCGAAGTCTCAGTTATGTTACCGGGAATTTATTGGAGATAGGGTGTTAAGACAGGTCGCTATAATCCCGGGCAATGATGCAATTTTGCTGTGTTGTTTGTCTTCGTGTGTATGATGTTATGATGTTTCTCTTTCTTTTTGTGTATGTCTCAGAACCTCTGCTGGTCTTGCTGAAACACTTTACGCAGCTGCAGAAAACGCATGCGGGTGCCTGCGGGCGCCTATTCAAAAACATAGGCCAATTTAAAAAGCTGATTTTTCTTCACGCAACGTTGCGTATCGTGCAGTTGTTGCGACCTCCATCCAATGTATTTGAATAGGCACCCGCATCCAAGATTACTTTACTAATAAGGTTTACCCACGAGGGAGAAACGACTCCCGGGGTGACGTCAGAGCATTTTACATAAATATTGTGCAATGTGGTAGCAAATACAGAAAGGCGTTTATGGCGCGGCGATTCTCGTCATTTATCTTCAGGAATATCGACATACTTGGCGCATGTCCGGTTTAAGACCGTCCCAGATTTGATCCCAGGACAGATCGACCCAAACAATCTCGAAATAACACCCTCTATCTCATATTTCGATAAAACTATGTCTGGAGGTTATCTGGGCCGTATATTCACGCTGTCACATTTGCTGTCTCGTCCTTCAAATAGTTTTCGAGTTACAGCCTCGAGCAACTTTG